>OMNM01034925.1:0-14540 GCA_900302745.1 Parablennius parvicornis | reverse complement strand
CGCCGTCCACCTTCTTGCACACTCCGATGATGCCCCACGGCTGGCCGCGCAGCATCCTCTCCAGGATGACCTGGTACACGCTGCCGTTGTGCCGGTGGTCGCAGTTGATGGTCAGGTTGCCGTTCTGCTCTGCCAGCAGCTCCGTGTCCGCCACCGTCACCTTGGGAGGTGGCGGCGCCAACTCAGTGCCGCCGTCGTCGTCGTCTTCTTCTTCTTCTTCTTCTGGTGGCTCGTCTGTGGATTCAAGTCAGAAGTCGTCAAGCACATCAAACAACGATCCTTTATTTTCTCTCTCCGGGTTCTTACCTAAATCCTCCACCTGGATGGTTCTGGTCCAGGGGCCCTGAGGGAAGGTCTGAACAGAGCAGTGATACACGCCGATGTCCCGGTGGGTGACGTTCCTCATGGAGATACTCCCGTCCATCGGCTTGGTCTTCAGGAACTCCACTCGGTCCCGGTAAAGGTGGGAGAAACTCACTCCGTACTCCGGGTGGAAAACAGCCACCGGATTCTTGTCGGGCACTTTGGTCCAGGACACCATGCTGAGGTTTCCGTCCCAGGGACACGAGCAGTCCAGCACCATCCCCTCCTCCAGCCGCACCGTGGCCACGTCTTTATCCTGGACAGCAACTACACACAGACACACACACACACACACGCACACACAGTATTTCTGTTTGTTTTTCTCTTCACTGTGATATCTTTGCCCGTTCAAGCTGATAACAAACTACGTCCATTTAAATGTCATATATTTTAGTATTCTTAAAAACAATCTTAGAAAATGAGAGCAGTGTTTTTCCTCTTGAAATCTCTCCTACTTGAAGATTACCACAACCATTCATGGTTTTAAGGCCGTCCCTCGGGGAATGGTAATTGGGCTCATTTGAGCCAGTAGCTGCACATAAACACAGCTGACAATAGCAGATGATCAAGCTTCCAAGTTTTTAAAGGCTTTTTTTTTTTTTTTTTTTAAACTGAGCTGAATGAAAACTCATTTTCATTCTAGTGAAGCTCCTGGGGGCTCCGGCAGGTTTTGGAATAATGATGTCCAACAAAACACCCTATTCTTTAAGGTTGTATCATCCAAAAGGACTAAAATGAAGGTTTTAGTTACAGAGCATTTGCTAAAGATCACAAACTAATTAAAGTACACCATAGATTTTTTTTTTTTTTTGCATTCAGAGAAAAAAAACCCTCCAAAATAAACACCCTAAACACCACTAGCAACAGTTATTCTCAATATGACACGTCATTCAAAACAAACTACAAACACTTAGAAAAGTATGCAGGTCCTACCTTTAAGAAAAGGAAGAAAGACGAGTACCACGAAGTACCAGTATTCCTTTTGTACAGCCTCCATCTTGCCCCACCGAGGCAGAATGAAAGCTGCATTGATGAGACGAGTGGAGAGGCGCATGAGCTGCACTTCCTGCTCGCTCTCTGGCTACAGAGGAACACTTGAGCTACTGGGGCGCACTTCATGGTGGCTCGCAGTAAGCTCCATCCACACAGAGGGGCACTTTATCACAGGGGTGGGGGGCAAGGAGGAGAGGAGGGCAGGCTGATAACATAACACAACACTACATACAGTACAAACTCCAATATGCCAGGGCTCATCCAAACACCATTTTTAGGATTTTTTTTTTTTTTTTTTTGTGTGTGTGTGTGTGTGACTGTGGTTTTTTCTTACCATTGTGTCAAAGGTGGAACAGTGAAGAGCAGCTTCACACCACCTTCAACACAACAGCTGGGTACAAACCACAGCTGGCGTACTGCGGGAATGACTACACCTTACTCACACAATGCATCTAAAATACTTTAATGTTCACAAAAACAAACGCAATCAATGGGAAAAGAAACATGACGCTAAAGAGCATAAATATAGTCCCGTTCAGGTGTTCAGGAGCTGGGAAAGGTTTTCAAGGCACTTCAGGAGGTAGCTCATTGTCGGTTCCCGCTTTTGTGCATCTGCAGACCAGAGAAGAAGAAAACAGTTGTAAACAAAACAAAAAAAAAAAAAAAAAAAAAAAACCTTAATGATCAGTGACAGGTGCAAGAGAAATCTTGGTGTGTTTACAAGTGAAGATGCAGATACCTTTTTTAGAGACGGTATAGGCTTCTTCGATTCTCAATCGAACAGAAGGACACTTTAACGTCGTCTTGGCCTTTTGAGAGGAAAGCAGAGGTAAAATAAAAAGACTAAAAATTAAGCTCACATGATGTGAGTGGATTGTCAGATTTTCAAAACGTGTGTGATTTTATTAGAATTCCAAACTGCGGCAGAAAGTAGACAGCCCAGTACTCCATCTTTTTTTCTTTTTCAACATGCTATATATTTAACAATACACGAGCCTCCACAGGGAGGACAAAAACAGATGGTGGACAAATGATGGGGGAAAATTTCAATGTATAGTTCTGAAGTCAGGCTTTGGTTAGAGGTAACACAAAGCCTTAAATATTATGAATTCATATATCATTAGTTAAAAAACACAAGGAAATGCAGACAAGAATCTTTTAATTTCTATCAATTATAGCAAAAAAAAAAAAAAAGCCTACAATGAGAAAATATTTCTTCAGTAGATGAAGTTAGATTAGAAGTTGTAAATATAAGAACTTACAAAGGCCTCATAAGACGTATGAAGTATGTTCTGCATGCATAACCTTTGATTCTATGAATCTGGATCATCCATAATGAAAGGTTTGGGTTATGGTAGAATGAATTTAATGAAATAGCTGTTGCTAATGGAGGCATGGAAAAATAATGTGTGCATGCATTTGTCTGTGTGTGTGTGTGTGTGTGTACCCTTTGATTGTTATGGAGCAACGCCCAGAGTGCTGAAGCTCCCATACAGCGAGTTTCAGTGTCTTTACTTTCCAGACAGCCGAGTAAAGCCTTCATGGCTTTACCTGGAGAGGAAAACAAAGTCATTAAAAACAACAACTCCTCGTGATAAATGGGTACAACGTTTTTGAAGAAGTCCTGTCCGTCTGCTTTTGATGTATCCAGGTCTTCACACCACCATCTGTCAACACCAAACTCAGCGATTTTCTAAAGTCTCAATTCAGAAAATGTGTGTTGTGCAGAACCAGGAGACACATTCTGAACTGTAGCGTCACAGGTCAGGAGGGGAGCTGCAGAACTGTTCCACAAAACACTAAACTGAGTTCAGAAAAACGCGTGTATGTGTGTATTATCTGATGACCTTTATTGTCACACTTTTACTGCTGTCGAAAAATGTACAGTTCATTTCCTGTACACCTGGCAATTGAGATCATGTCATATGCATAAGAAGTGTGATCTTTCCACAGGAAACAAAGGATGTCGTGTGCAGCTGATGTCACGACTCCCACCGTACACCCTGCACCGGAAGAGGGGACCCCATGCATGTCTCGGTGGCTCAAACTTCCTCCGTGTCATAGAAAACGCCCATCCCCATTTGTGAAAAGAATTTGTCCACCATGAGGATCTGTAATGGTCATGTTTGTGAAACTGTGCGTGTCTTTATATTTTCCTCCAGTTGTAAATTTAAGGAAACACTACAATATAGGGGGAGAGTATTTCTTATAAATATCTCTCTGAATTGTGGTTACACTGATCAGTTCAACCTGAAGCTGAAGGAACTTCGCCGAGTATCTGCCAGACGCGTCTTGATATATTGTGTGTGTAAAATATGATCCAGTTCAAATCATCCGGGCCAGTTCTTACAAAGCAAACATGTTAAATGTCCTGCTACTTGTCTGAACTCGTGGAGGTGACTGGAGTGTTGTTCAGTGCTCGTGAGGTGACGAATCTGAACTCATTAAAACTGACTTGAGACCAATTAAAAATCTGGCTGTTCATTTTAGAATGGCTCACTAGCAACACGGCGAAGCTTCTGTTTGATGGTTAGTTTGACATTTTGGTGGCCCAGAAATTGGATAAGCAGGGTTTTTTTTTTTTGTAACTGGAAGGTTGGTTTTGAAGAAGGAAGAGTATCCTCGTGCCAGCAACCGGATCACATGATCTACTCTGGCGACCCTGGAAGGGATCAGCTGAAAGAACATCCTCGTCATTGGCAGATTTCTTCATATTTTACTAAAATATCCTCTAAAAAACCAATAAAGTGAATGATTCAGTGTGTGAGGATGAGCCACGAGGTTAATAGATGAACTAGTAAAACTGTTAAATGATGGAAACAAAGCTAGAAACAGTTTCAGAAACATTTTGTTCTTCTTGCGATCTGTCTGTACAGCAGCTAAAACTGCTGCAAAAGTACAATTTCTTTCCTCCATCAAAGACAAGCGGCACGAAGCCGGTTGCTGATGCTACTAATCAGTTTCAACTTTCAGCAGAAATACCACCACACTGCACGCACCGCGGCCTCGTGGTCTGTGGATTTGGCAGAAGCGAAACAAAAAGATTTGAAGGAGAGCTTTAGCTGCGCAAAATGATAATTCAGTGGCTCCAACAAACACGGGTACATTTGCATTGTTTTTTTTTTTTTTCTACTTTTGACACTTTCAAGTCCCTGAGCGAGATGAATGTATTCAACCCCAGTTTTTCCCTTCCATACCGTTGGCAACGATGTGTGACTTGTTGGCAGGGCCGAAGCAGAGGTTGTGAAGGGTGAGCAGTGCGTGCCGGCGGTGCGGCGCCATGTCTGCCAGCAGTTCCAGGGCTCCAGTCACCCTCAAGATGCTCTGCTGGCCGTCCTCCGCTGAGGAGAGGATGACCAGCAGCCTCAGCCACAGGCTCAGGAGGCTCCCAACACCACCACCAGCGGCAGATGTAGACTTTACAGCAGCCGCCTTCGGGACCGGCACTGACAGGAAGGCTTGTAGGAAGTTATTCTGAAAACAGCAAAAAAAAAAAAAAAAAAAAAAAATGAGAATAGTGGAAAAAAAACTAGATGACTCGGAGCTGATTAGTAATCTAGAAACTATCATTTTCAATGTTTCTGGGACCGGGTATATGCAATTCTTGCTTTAGTTACAAAATAAACATGAAAAATATTTAGAATTACTTTCCTGTGATGATTTACCTTTTGCAAAAGGCATCTACAGTCCCGGGACATGGCCAGGTTAGCCAGAAGAGAGAAGGACAGACTCTGGATGGAACTGTTGTCTTGAGCGAGTCCTGAGCTCAGCTTCAAGACACAGTGCATCAGAGAGCTGCCGAGGGAGCCTTTGGATCCGGGGACGACAGCGGGACCGCTGCCACACAGAGAGCTGCAAGCTGGAAACAAAAAAAACAAAATGTTCAGTTACCGGGAAGAAAGAAAAAAAAGAAGGTACAGATATTCATTAATAACATTGAGGACATGCCGGAGTTAATAAATCATCCACATTATATATTGCACAACCAACAATCAAATGAATGCGAATTTTAGACACCGATTTTACTTTCTTTTTATGTATAAGAGCACAGGAGCTGAACAGAAGTTAATGTAGTGACTTTTCTGATTTTGCAGATCTTTTTCTTTTTCTACAGAAGTATTGTTCAGTCTTGTTCCCTGAAATATCTCACATGTCACCTGGCTCATGCATATCTAACTGTGGTGAGAGGATCATTAGCAGGCGTTCTGCACTGCCTCACGATGATACATTTACTTAATTCAGTTTTGTTGGAGCCAAATCAAACACGTGGAGAGCTGTGACCCTCCGGTAACAGAATTAGATGATAGTGATTTTGAAAATGAAGATCCAGCTAATGCTGCATAATCAGAAATTCTATTTCCGCCATTCGTTTTACAAGCAGTGACCCTCCAGGACTATTACATACCCCACTGTGATTCTCTCAACTGGGGTACTTCAATGGAAGGTCAATGGAAAATTATACAAGAAATAATTGTTTTTGGAATTAAAAAAAAAATGCTCAAACAGAAGTCATTTATAGTTGTTCGTATCCACAACAATCACAAGCTGTCTGTTAGCTTCAGTGAGCACTGTAGTGCCCCTAACCAGTTCACATATCAAAAGAAATCCAGTGCAGAGAAAGTGAAACGCCACTTTCCAGGCTGCTGAAGCTGCTTGCTGCTCTCTGTTTATCCTGAGGCTCGCTGGCCAGCAGCACCAGTAACCACAAAAATAAAGAAGGAGCCGTTGGACTGCACGGCTGTCTGCCCACTAAACCAAAACATCTCTGCATGGCGGCACGAGCTTTATTTGGAGGGGAGATTTGTCTCGCCATGGACCAAACTCATGAGGAGAGATGGAACTCCTCTACAAAAGGAGATGATAATGACTTTTTAGAGAACAATCACAGGGGGAAACGCTAACCAAAGCGGGGTGGGAAAACAAGGTTTTGGAAGGGGGAAGCTCGGCATGTCGGACAGGACAGCTTTCAAACAACTAAGAAAATCTGTCATCTTTTAACTGGCTTTTAATCTTCATTCAGCACGAAAAGACTGACGGACGATGACAGCCATGCTCTCCTGACTCTGGAAGGGAGGGAAATGATCGAGCCTTAGGCTATGGCTACAATTTATTCGACTACAAGGCCATTCAGTAACGTAAACCCTAATAGATATCGCATAAATGAGTTATGCAAATGAAATATCTGCTTTGGCACCACATTAACGTCAGGATAACTGACGTGACTAATTGCCGCAGCTGCAGATTACATACAAAACACAGAAAATTAACAAGCTTAAGTCAGAGAGCGTTGGCAAGGCAGAGTCAGGCGCTGATTGATGCTGCTTATTGGACAACACGACAGCTTATTGGTTGTACTAATCCTGGAATGGGAACATTCAGCAACAGGCGAATGTTGATGTTAGCCTGAGGTTAACTCGATACCTGTCAAGAAATGCTGCTGGATTTAGAATTTGATGAGAAGGTCTCCTTCATCATGTATCTATTTCTTTGACAGATGGAAAAAAAAAATTTAAAAAAAAATCCCTCCTCCCGTTGCCTTGAATGTGATCAATTACTTTACAAGCATGCAACATACAGGACAAATCATCCCACATAAAGTGTGGGAAAAAAAAAAAAAAGAAAAACTGTTTTTTTTTAGTTTCCGTGTGTCTGTGGGAGGAAGGTTTAGAGCTGCTACGAAAATATCTGTGAAAAATCTGTGTGGCATAGATGAAAACAACAATCCGACTTGAACTAGCAGTGCTAACAAAGCTTTGGATGAAGGTGGTAGACTGGAGATGAAAGATTGAGGAGCGATGTAGCGGTCTCGGGAGAACGAACGGTAGCCTGAGGGTGTGTGGTGTAATACTAAGCCTGGCTGCATGCAGCCTGAACACAGCCTGCTGTTCCGTTAACCTTTAGGGAAATACTGTGCCCGACTTCACTGATTTCTGGCGCTTTGCAGCTTGTGCTTATATCGGGGGTCTAATGCGAGTGAGTTTAGATCAGAGTGTGTGTGCGCGCACCTACCGAGGAAACCCTGCCAATCAAATAGATTTCACATATAGAAACACTCCAGCACGCTCTCACACAAAGATGCTGATAAACTTCCTCTTGCTCTCGCTTGTGTAAACCTGCCAGTTCCACGTGCACGCAAACACACACAGATCAAAGGGACCGTGAGATGTTTATCAAAGTCACGCCCCCTCTTCTGTTTCCTCCTCATGAATCTTGCTCTTTCCTGACTCAAAAAGTTGTTTTTAGTGTCCCACATACACTCTTGTTATTTGGAAAACAAATATCACAGGCAACACAAGAGTCACACTGTTCCTCCTAAATAATCTCCCACGGGTCTGAAACCGGTTGCCATACACACAATGAGACAGCCAGGCCGCCTGATCTCTCACTCCTGACACTGTGCCCATTGTGGCTGACGGGCAAGCAGGCGGCGGCCTTATACAGTGAGAAACAATGTTGTTCAGTAGTCACTGGGGTGCACAATGGGACTCTTAGTGCACCGTGTGGATGACTCAGTCGGAACGCAGAACTGCAGACAGATGCGATGGGCTGGCACGGGCCAGGCACAATGCCTGTGCAAACATATAAACATACAGATAGACAAAGCAGACACACACACACACACATATACAGACCCGTTGTGCAGTTGGCCGTATAGACACACAGTAGCTCCAGCACCGCCTCCATGGTGGGGTCGTCCAGTAGGAGCCAGGGCCAAAGAGCATAGAGTGCCAGTGTTAGGCGGGCATCTGTGGCTACCACCTACACACACACACACACACAAACGCTGATTATATCCACAGGCACACGTAACACCTCCAAACCCACATGTACAGGATAATAGATGCACATGTGGTAATAACATACATTAGAGATTACTTGAGTAATCCACCAGCAGCCACACAGATGGCCATAATGGACATAAAATGCTTCAATGTTTTGCTTAGTATGGAACAGCCTGGTAAACGCTGATGCGGAGCCTGGCTGGCTTTTTAGTCCAAGGTAAACCACCAATGACTAAAAGGCCACTTAGGGAAAGAAAACTAGCTAATATGTTTCCGTAAGTCGAGATATTACAGAATTAAAGACGGTAAACTTGCTGAGATGTTAGCAGGGCCACGCACATTTGGGCAATTCTCATTTACAGGCACAGTGCTGATACTCTCAGGTTCCATTAAAAACCAAACAGCAGTTGGGAAATTAAAAGGCTGACACAGAGGCTCACTTTGCATTCATCGTTGAGGTAAAGAGCACTCCGCAGGATCTCCACGGTCAGCTTGACTTCCTTTAAATAGCCCTCTTCCTGATGATATGGAAAACAAAACAAAGACCAACATACTTAATCGTTCCAAGATTTTTGTTAAACGCATTGAACTGCTCTCATTAAACACTTGACTAAAAGAATAAGAGGATGTTGAGCTGAGCACTACACATTGAGAAGATGTATCCACAAACACATTGAATTTGGTTTGTTATTCTATTCATTAGAGAGAAAAAAAAAAAGCATACAGGCAGTACAGAGGTGCCGGGGCTGGAAATTTCCAGCAAGTCTCTGCTCACCTTTTTGCGGTGAGAAGCTTTGCCGGGTCGGACCGACTCCAGGTGGAGCTGGGAATACGTTTGCTTCATTTGCTCCACGCAGCTGTCAATCAAACCAGCTAGAAGACAAAGAAACTAGTGATTTATGGCTGAAATGAAATGATTTAAACCTGCTACTTCAGGATTTATTGGCCAACTGACAAGACATAAACTCCCAATAATGATAGTTTGGTTGATTAATCTTCTGAAACTAAATGATCAACCATTGCAGTGTCGTTCAGTTTTACAAGCCAATATTGACCGTTCTGCTTTTGTCAAACACTGCCACAGGTGGCCGATGCTGATATTCAGATTTTAAATAACTTCTCGAAAGATATTGTTGTGTGATTGTGTTTATCTAAACCAGAAAGTGATGGTGCATCAGCTTTGTTTAATACATTTAAACATTTCTGGTTGAGAGTTTTAAATGATTTTATGATCAAGAATATTATCGGTCATGGCTTTGAAATCTAACTGCAACAAAAATATTATTCTAGTTAGATGCTCTTAAAATTAAATATGTTGTTACAAAATATCTGGTTTTGATATATAATCTGTAACTGTCAGCTATTACAGTCTTGCACAATTGTTTAGATTATCATTTGAATTCATGTCTACTACACTTGAATTACTTATTTTCAGTAGGATTTCTTCTGAAACATCAAAATGAAATCGAGGTTGGGAAAAGGCAGCAGGTTGACCAGTGGTCACCAACTGACACCATTTGAAGAGCACAGCTGTCAACTACTGGAAAATAATTGATAATAATTCTGCTTCAACATGACAAAGCCACTATAAATGGGAGGTGAGGTTGGCGGAAGCCGTTACCTTTGGCTGCATAGTTCTGGGCTGGTTGACTGCAGGCCAACAGCGTCATCAGAGCTCTCGCCGTGTGCTTCTTCAGAGGGTCCTGAAGTGTCTTCCTCTCAAAGCTCTGATAATAACACAGAAGGAAACTGATCAATCAACATAACCATACTATCTGTAAAACTAACAGAGGATTATAACAGAAAAACAGATAAACTGTATACAAATGTATTTAAAAATCTCAAACAAAACAGATTCTCTGGTAAATACCAGATACCAGATAAGTATTTGCATTAAGCCAGGGTTTTTATTTGAGGTTTTTATAGCGCTCGCATTTTGGCAATAGTGGTTCTAATAATATCGATAATAATAATCTCCAATAGGACCACCTAGATATAACCACATAACTGCAGTCCGCCAACTTACCTGCAGTAGCAGCTCACAGAGTCGGCTGGCTGGGGAACCATTTAGGATGTCTGACAGAGAGGTGGCTGCTTTACAGTGCGAGGTTATGGCCTCTGGACCTCGCCTCTTGGTCTCCTCTGTGAAAACCGTACAGAGGAACTGCAGAGCCACTGTTTGGAGAAAAGGGTCTGCGAGCCTCTCGTTCACACACACTGATAATGTTCCTGCAGACAAACAATAAAAGAGTGAGATTGCAGCTAAATGGCTCTCTTTTAATGAACGACGCTGAAACGCACACTGAATCACAGTGAGACAAAATGGCAAATCCATAGTTGAAGCCTTGTGACAGCTGGGTGTTTGTTCATGACTGAGGGAGGACGCACTGGCGAGGAACACACCAATCAACTGAATGTGTACACAGACACCCGGATACCACAAACATGTACTCGCAAACAAAAACACACGCACAGAGGCTCAGCATTCATCTTTTACTGGACTCATCAGACTTCCCCTGCTGCGTCATTAATCACAGAGGAAGATGAGTGGGAGGAGTAGGGGTAGAATGAGGACAGGATGCAATTATCCTATGCTAGCATCTGTTCAGTGAAGTTAATACAAACAGTATTGATGCAAGGAGCATGTTAAGATGATAGGATTTGTTTAGACTTTACTCGACTTAAGACTGTGCAATTATACCGAAAATGCTAATCCTGATTATTTTGCCACTTACCGAAATCAGCATAATTACCCCTCATCATGGTTATCAGTATCTTATAAAGTAAAGCTTCATTTCAAGGAAGAGCTTGTGTCTTGAACCTCAGTGGGCTCTTCAACTCAATGAAATTCATAAATGCAAGAAAAATAAACAATGACTTCTTATTGCAGGATGAGAAAATTGATCCATAACTTGCCTTTATGCAACTAATTCTTCAATCCAAGCAAAAATAATTACTTTTGTCACTTTTACGCACTCGCAGAGCAGAGATTCTGTGTACCTGCAAATGTCCGCCAGCGTTTCCCCAGCGCAGCGGAGACAGATGGGTGCGCTGCTGAGCCGTCCCTCTTCAACAGAGTAGCCAGGAGCGTAAACACGTCTGCCCAGCACACACAAACCACATCTTGGGTACCTGCATCTGAGGAGGGGAGAGAGTGAGTCACAACTTTTGTGGCACGAGACAAGCCAAGAAGCCACTGCGTGTGGAAAGGTTTTTCCAAAGCAACTGTTGTATAATTGAAATCAATTCATCCTGCTTCTGCACCACTTCATTCAATTCAGGGTTGCAAGGGGTGTTTGGAGCTGTTACACGCTGGGCATTGGGGCAATTTAGAGTAAGTATCTGACCTGTGGATGGAATCCAACGCACACAGTACAAGTTCTGACCTAATCCTGTGATATCCAGCATGAGCGCAGCCACCAGAGCGGACAACAACGGTTTGAAGAAGTCCATCTGGCCAATCAGCGCCTCACTCACAGTCGCACATGACTGCAACAGTTTGGAGAAGCTGGACAGGAAGCGGAGCATGGTGACCATCTACAAGAGAACCACATACATAGACAGTGATTGGACTGTAATACAGGCAAGCAAACGTGTACAGAGGAGGAAAAAGTGATGAAATACACAGTAAATAAGAAACATAAACAACAGGAAACTTGTTAAGTATTCCATCCATGCTGAAGTCGAGAGGCGCCCTCAGATACACTGCACAGTGTTGAACTGTGCCAGCCCACAGTCTCTGTAAGTCATAATAACAAAGTAAAAAATGAAAAAGAACAAAAAAAATCTCCTCGCAGCCGTCTATCATTCACGCTCCTCACCTGACTCCTGATGTCCTCTCTTTCTCCAGGAAGGACAGTGGGGGTCTTCAACTCAGTCAGACATCTCTCGATGAGCTGCACATCCACAAGACTGAGGAAGGAAACAAACATGATGGGAAAAACAAGTCTTTATGAGTGTTGAGCTGCGGGAGAAATGAAGGGCAATTAAAAATGATCCTTAACCGAAAAAATATCTAAATAAATATCAAAATAAACATTTTATATGAAAAAAATTTTTTTTAACAAACCACTATGTCTCCACAGAGGAAATTTACAGAAAACAATTAATTGGTTGTCTTGATTGTGAATATTCTATTGTTTAACCCTTTATTGGGCAAGAGACCACATAATAATCGAAAAATGAAAAACAAATGTGCAAATGAGTAATGAGATCGGTGTTGTGATTTTTGTAGTATTTCCCATTATCCTATAAGACCAGTGTTTGGTCCTTTTCACTAACCTAAACTTCTCCTATTCCCAGTTAGTACGGCTGATTGATGCACTCAACACAAATATAAAGTAAAAAAACTGGATCTTTTTTTTTTTTACACATACACCCAATTAGTACTTTTGGTAATAACATGTTGTTGTATATGACAGAAGTTGGAATAAACTAATTTAGAGAACTTTTAGAGTAGAAAAAGTGAAATATGTGTGATTTTGATCCATTTTGCGACACCTTTCTAATTTGATTTATCTGACTAATCTGTGGGCAGTCTGAAGTAATGATTTTATGTTACCAGGAGGAGACGTGGAGTGGTAATCATCAGTACACTGAGCATGTGGCGTCCTACCTGGCCAAGGCCTGGAGGAGCTGGTTATGTCGGATGGCGCTGAGGGTGAAATCTGGCAGGATTGCCAGCAGGTTGGTCAGCAGTCCACAGTGGGCAGTCAGCAGGTCTGGAGTTACTATGACAACGTGTTCTTCGGCTAAGGGTTCGCCCTGTCGGGAGTCCTGCGAGGTGACTGAGTTGCTGCTGTCTGTATCACTCTGACCTGGGACACACATCAATACACTATTAATGGAGAGATGGCCCCGGTGGCTCACACACACACACACAATCAAAGGCATCAAACCGAGTTAAAACCCCAGAGAATAGTGGTTTTCTTTGTATATTGAAGGAACCAAAGAAATATTTAAATGGGAAGGGTTTTAGTTTATAATTGTCTTAACCACACTGAGGTTTCCATTGGAAAACAATATGTGGTATGAAGGACTGAACAAACACGTGTTCGTAAGGTTGTGAAAGCACATGTGCACCCAGTTGTACACACAGACAGCTCTCTTGTTTTACCTTGAGCCATCAGCCTGCTGGTGGGAGTGTTTTCCATGATGTTTAACAGCGAGGGAGCCTCCAGGCTGTGTGGCCCTGAACCTCTTATCTTTAATGAACAACATGGAGATGTGAGGATATAGTTGACTTAATGCAGCTGTTGTGCATAAACAGTAACGTACAATATTGCTGCTGACCACTGTGCTGGAGGTGGAAAAGGAACTGGAAGATCTACTGGAGCTAATAACCGATGCTGGTGGGTCACATCTCCAAAACTGCAGAGAGTCCTCAGAATCTATGCAAGTTGACACAATGTAACATAAAACATTTTTTATGGATGTTAATGCTTTTTTTTGTTGTAATCTATAATGAAAATGTAATTAAACAGACATATAAGTGAAAGCGTACCCGCTGAAGAGCTCTCCTGTGGACTGGGGCCACGGCTCGCGCCAGCACAAGGCTGGAGGTGGAAGGCATACCTGCCGCGGTAACAGCTGGAGGCAGACTGAGCCACATGCTGGAAATAGTGACAGTGGTAGAGCAGAGCCTGCAGAGCTGGAAGACCCACCAAAGACACACCAGACACCTCATCATGGACGCACGGGTGCTGGAAAAAGACGACAGTGAATGTAAAACAGAAGCATTCTTCATCATACAGTTACAATAATGACAGGAATTTTACTGAGAAGAAAGAAAGATATGGGTGTTTGTTAAGATCTGGCAATTATATCTTACCTAACTCATTACACAAAATGTCATTTGATATCTACAGGATGACATTTTGTGTCCTAGTTTTTGATTTTTTTTTTCTCCAGGCCCTGCAGAAGCAGTCTCAAAGTTAACCTGTTGTGATTATATCTTTTCACCCTGCCTGTTTGGTTCCTTTCATCTACATCAGATTTACAAAATCACAAGCCTTCCTAGGATGTAAAAAGTATTTCTACATTGTGACGTTAAGCTCCGTTTGCAGATAATAGCATTCCACTTTAAGATGCTTCTATTTTTTTGGGAAACAAAAGATGTAAACCTGATTATTCTAAATGAGAGTGCTGCATGCCTGCACTTCAGTGCATATTCGATTATCACCAGCAGCACTGGTCTGAACCCCATGGGGCTCAACGAGAGAGGAGAGAAGGGTTAGGAATGGAAAAGAGGGACAGAGAGGGGATAAAAACAGAAAGATGGGGGGGGGAGAAAAAGCGGTTCATGGTCTATAAAAGCTTTTTAACTGGCTGGCAGATCCACTGACCTGCCAGTGGGAGTCCTTGGCCTCCTCTGTGTTGGCAGGCATTGGCATCACCAGCAAG
>OMNM01034922.1:37191-53685 GCA_900302745.1 Parablennius parvicornis | reverse complement strand
TAAAAAAAAGAATATAACTATGCTACATATACAAGGACTATTACTCTTGTCTGACACATTCACAAAAAAGAATGAGTCCTGTGGATGTGTGCAACCAGCCTCCTCATGCCTCCGAATATTTCTGCGCATAAGTCTGACTCCTCATTGTGTTCCCCTAAAAAGCCTCTGTTCACTGTTTGCGGCTTACAATAATTCAAAACAATACTGTTTATATTAGCTTGCCTGTGTACGAGAGTGCCAGCTATAGAGACATGATGAAATCCCAATGTTAAAATACCTCACCATGACATTCAGAACTAATTCAATTATATGCATGATCAGTTCAATAGACCTACAGAATTAGGTTATTGTCTGAAATGATGAAAAAAGAAAAATACCAGTAAATCATGTGTGAATGAAGTGTAATGTGGAAATGAATTTCATGAGGAGTTGCCAAAATGGGCTTCAAGAACAAGGGATAAGAGATGATTTCTGCAGCCGTCTTCCAAGCTATTTACCCGTCATCAACTGGAGACACCGTCAGTCCTCAAAGGAATGTCATCATCGCTATTGTGGCTTTCATGGAGGGAGAATTGTGCACAGCAATGTTTAAAAAAAAATAGCACAGAAAGGTTCACAGCATGGTGAACATTTAATTGTAGTCTGGCCTATAGGCTACATCCAGAATAGCAGCTTTGGTCATGGGAAACATGCACTGCTGCGAAGGAAGAAATATTCCAAATATGTAAGGTATTATTGCTTGTTATATTGCACAGGCTCGCTCATTAAATCAAGGCTACATGTGTATTTTGATCGATAGCTCAATGCATGAACCGTGTGCTGTGAATACATCTGTGGAAGGTCAATACAGGCGATAAGCTTCATGATGTGAACCAGGAGACTCCCGTAATGTCAGCGTCCAAGTTTTTTTTTTTTTTTTTTTTTTTTAACTTTTATTTTATTTCTTCCCTCTCTCTCTCACACACAAGTTGAAAGTGTAATTCAGCTTTTCCAGTATCACCTCGGTAAAAAAAATGCACAACAGGCTCGCTAACAATGTTAGCCATTTAGTTACAGCCCGGCTCCTCGCTTTCATTTAATGTGAAAATATTAATATGTCACAGAACAATGAAGCGCTGTGAGGCAAGTCGAGGAGGGAAATGAATGCTACCATTGCCCCAACCTTCACCCCCTGCACTATCTTGTGTCTGCAGTTTTGTGCTAATGATGCTTGAGTCACGGAGTCTCCTGAGAAAGGAAAGCACCCCATAAAACTCTAGATCTGCCAAACCTTTAGCTGCTGAACCACCGAGGAGCTCAAATTCACAAAATTGTCATCCAAACTCTGTAAAAATATCAATGTAGGGAGACTTCCAGATGCTTTGGTTCTGCACCACAAATTAACAGAAAAAAAGACATAAAGTTGAGGGAATTCAGAACTTCTAATCATAGAAAACTTTCTTACAAGTTGATGGAGGCGATCACATAAGCTAAGATACTGCTGATAATTCCCTTCATGTGCAGGGCAGGGTCCATTTAATGTTTTAGAATTTTTTTTTTTTTTTTTGCAAAAGATGGACTTAAAAGTAAATACATGCATTTGTTCTAAGATCTTTATAGATGCACTGTATGAAGTGATAATACACTGCATTTATTGGTTATGCTTTGATAGACTCACATGGTTCTAAATAATGAGATTTATGTAAGATATTTGTGTTTTAATAAGAGAGAATAGTTGTTAATAATATAAAAGAGCTGTTTTTACTTTGCTGTTTGACCAAAAGTAACATTAAGAATCCAGCTAAATCTGAAGTACAGAGAGTTACACAAAAAGATTCCCAAGCTAATAAAAAACCTCCATGATTATACTCTGTTATGTGGTGAGCTGGTGGCTCACCAGACATTTTGCATTTCTTTGTACATATTTATATCAAAAAGTATGATTTCACCATGGAGCTACAGTCAGTCTTGGCATTATCAGCATCCATTGCTGGAACACAGTAAGTGCCTTTCATCGGTGCATCTACACAGGAAGTCAAGTCTAATAAAATTATGTATTCGTCTACCTATGGCAGAGTGACAAAGACTCACAAGATAGGAAATGAATCAGTGAAGCATCTGGAAAATCATTCATGCATTGAATTCAAAGAGAAGAAAATAGAAGTCTTCTTTGACAGGATTTCTACACAAACAACCATAACCACAAAACGTCCATAGGCAATAACTGAAATTGGTCATTGTGCTAATGTTCATAACAACAATTGTTTGGTCAAAACAAGTCAAGGCCGGAGTGAATGTGAAGTAACAAGAGCCATTTGAAGATGATGCTGTTGGTGTAGAGTCGTACAGGCACAACACAGCAGGGATAAAAGGCTCATCTGCAGCTTAGTGACTTCTCTGTAGAAACTTATAAGAGGCTATTAGAGCCAGTGTTGCAGAATGAGGGGTCGTGAGGGGTTACGCATCTCGATTTGAAGTATTAAGCAGTGAGGGACAAGCTGAACTTGTATCGAGCTCTTCTCCATCAAACTGAAAAGCTCTCTGTTGAGATGTCTGAAGGCACAGGTCAGAGGTCATTCCACTGTGTCCATTAGGCCTCAGACTGGAGGGAGTACCCTACCTTCTGACAACAACGCAAACACCTGGAACATCATGGAACCATCAGATTACTGGATGTCTCCCAAGTCAACAGAGACTGAAATCAGGAGGAGAAATCTACCTCTACTCACGGCTCAAACCTGGATCTGTTCATCTCAACACACAACAATTGACTTTTTTAGAAATAATGAGATGACACGTGCCCAGAAATACATCCAGGGTGCAGAATGGTGTATGTACCCCAACATTTTACTGCAATGAGGGATAAAGTCCATCCCTCATCCATCGTGGTTAAAGTTACTTCATCAACAGACTGAAGACAAAAAATAAAGTATTTTAAAATTAAGTAAAGCAGCCTAAGGCCTTGTTTATTAAACAGTGTTTTCAAGTGATAATGCAACGCCTTTGGGTGTCTGTTTACGCGACAACAGTGCTTGGAGCAACAGCACAATACAACTTTTTGAAAACGGCTTCAAAAGAGGAACTTTTTGACAATGCTCTGACTTAATTTCCATGGAGACAGGGGAAAACGCAACTTTCTGAAAACACTACTGTTCAATCTCCCTGTAAACACTCAAAAAACGCTGCTGACCATGCACACCACGACTTTAATAAATAGTTCCCCTGCACATGCTCAGTAGATGGACAATAACAACAATGGCAGCTTCCACAGTGTCATGACTCACAGTCCATATTTTTGTGAGACTTGGCAGTTTTATAGTTGCGAGTCACAGCGTCGTTGTCAGTGTTTCTGCCTTGTCATTGTAAATGGACATTGTTTTCAAAACATTGTCATGCAAACATGAAACTTTTCTGAAACACAGTTGCAATAATGCATTTTCACTTGAAATGTTGTTGTGTTAAAGTAATATTGTGGGTCGCTGCCTCACACCATGTAGTAATATTTGATTAAATTACAGAGCTAATCTGTAGACAGCAGCTTACATTTATACATAAAAGCCAGTTAGAGGCAACTCTTATCAAATCAGGCATCACACTTGGAAATACCCCCCCTGTGAAATTAATCAGAAATAGGCAACATTGAGTTTTATGAGGGTTCCCCAGTAATTTCACAATTAGTCTAAGGGGTCAAAACTGAAGTCAATTAATCACCTTTTCAACTGTAGGAATTATATGGTGACTACTTCACAGAGCAGAAGAATTGAATGCATGTCTGTAAAATAAAATATTTTCATTAACATTCCAACATGATTAGAACTGATATTTTCCACAACCTGTGAAAATTATTGACTATTGGAATGATTTGGGTGTTTTTTCATGATATTTTTTTCATGATTCAATTCACTGTTAAAATCCCATTTAACTATACCTTACTGTTTCATGTCCAAATTAAAGTTTTGCACATTCTTGATCCGTTTTGAGTTGGGTAGTCTCCTAAACTCACAGATACGATCTGTGGTTGGCATGTTTGCCAAATTTGATTATATAATGCTGCCATCTGCTGGGCAATATCGCCAATTCTAGTTTACGAGTACAAATTAAATCCAGTCCAACCTACTACTTTGCACCATCTTGTCATATACTACTATGTCGTTATCAAACTATATCATACAATTTAAATAAGTCTAAGGTACATATTTGGTACAGTTCTGGTGTCAGATTCATCATGAAAAGGGTAAAATAGCCTTGATATTTCACAGAGTATGAACCCTAAAACTCTTGCTTTGGGTTCAAACTCCTTTGACAAGCTAATTTTCAGTGATGTACAAACTGATATGAGCTGTAAAAGATATGCTAAATAGATACTTGCTGCATGTGAGGGCTGCACGTTGCTTAAAAAGCTCTATGGGAAATAAAAACCTCAATACTATTCGATTTGGTGTGAAATCAACATTAAAAAAAATATATCAATGGTTTTGATTTGTGAAAATGAATAGAGATACATGCTCACACTGTAATTACCTGAGTGTAATTATCAAACATTCACAATTTATCAAACACTAATCATCAACAGAAAATTGAAAAACTACTTTTCAGAGTTGTGTTATCCATTATTCAAATGAAGAAAATCAAAAGATTTGGAAAGCAGATATCCAGCATACTGTTGACTATGTTGTTCAATGAGTGAAGACTTATCAGACCTCAAGATCCCGTAATAGGCTGCTATTACTGCCATTTGAGGACCAAAGCACCTGGGGCAAGGTGTGATCCACAGCACATGCCGAAGGAATTAAAATTGTAAATATATTTTGGGGTTCTTGAGAAATATCTGGGATAATCATCATTTTCATGTTTACTTTTTAGAAATTGCCTTTTAACTTAACAGAGGGGGAACTCTGTGTTTATCAAATCAGAGAAATGTTTTATTTTTAAAAACATTTTATCGCAGTGAGGTCCAACATCTAAAAGATCATCTGCAGTCATTTATTTTAATTTACAACAAGTACACATCACCACATGCTGCATTCGTTGCTGCAATATAAAAATCGTAAAATTGTATTATCAAAAAGTAAAATATGTTTTTTTTGTTTAATGGAAATCAATTAAACCACAAATCATGGGCAGATTGAGACAAAACATCAGCCACAATGTCGTCTCAAAGTGCTGGTATGTTTATCAAAATTACATCTTTTTCCAACTTGCGCTGGGCATTTAATTTCGCAGTACAACTTTGCACCACCAGATGGTGTATTGAGTCACTCATAGACCCTCAATCAAAAGTGATGGAATAATGCCTGAAACTTCTGGGTACCATACTGTGGTGGTGTTTACATTTTTAGCAGCTTTCCACAATGTACCCAAAATCCAAATCCAAAGGCAAAGAAAGACAGAGGTCAAACTGAAATATCAGGCGAATGGAAAAAAAGTGACTCATTACTACCTCCTAGTGTACAACAGTGGCATGAGTCAAATTTTACAAGGTGTCATTTTATGGACAAATACCTCCAATGACAATATTTACTTTCACCCTCAGCTTCTATCTTCCTTCAATACCAAAATATATCTGAAAGACATCACAGCAGCCTTTCTCATTAAGGAACTGGTAGAGCTGTCCGAGGTCCATATGATTCCCTCTGCTCCCATGGGGGTCAAACATCGCCTCTTCAAAGCCTGTGAATTTTCGCAGGGAGTCTATTCTTGGAGCAGACCCGCTATCCTCGCCCTCCTGATTGAGGTGAATGTCCTCTCTGTGTCGAATCATGATCTTCTTCCATGTCAGAACCTTCACTCTGTCAAGTAAAGGGAAAGAAATCGAGATGAATCATAAAGCCGGCACTTCTGTGGTTTTCCGTCTGTGATGTCAGCTGTTAAAAATATTGACGGTCTGGGTACCTGGACCAGAACTCCTCGCAGGCGGACTGCGGACCCTCCACACATACGATCCCCGGCTTGCCTGGCATGCTGAACCCAGACAGACCCAGCTCTTTGGACCACTCCAGGATGTTCTTCCTCTTCGACTTGTTGTAAATGTGGTGACTGTAGATCCACAGCCGGCTGAACACTTCCTGCGGTTGCAGAGAGCCGGACCCTTTCTGTGCAGCTGGCAATGCTGCTGATGAGCTTTTATCAATAAAGTCCTGCAAGTTTTCTTTCACCCAGTCCACAGCAGTCAGCACACACACCTCCCCCCGACTGTTCTCCGTGAGGTATGCACCCAGACCTGAATGCAACTCCGTCTGCTGGGCCCTGCTCAGACCACAACACCTAAACAACCAGTGAAACATGTTAGGAGGTTTCAGAGAACATCCAAGGTCATTTGTAAATTTCTGTCAACGGAAACACATCTTTCACCGAAATACGGGGAGACAAAAAAATTACATATTACAAGCAGATGAAAACTAGTTTTCAGTTACTGCTGCATGATTTGCATTTTAAAATAGATTTTATGATCATTAATTTAAGATCTAGTACTCAAGTTTCCTCCTACAGTCCAAAGACTTGCATGTTCGGCAAGCTAATGTCAGTTCAGGGTCAAAGTTCTTCAGATGGAGAGAAAATAGGTTTGAATTAAGGTTATCTGTTTCTCAACTGACCATAGCAGTGAATTAGTTATAAACTAGTGGCCTGTCCAGGTCTACCCTGCCACTGTCAGCCGGGATAAAGGTTTGTAGAAGATGTAAGGCCGAATCTGGACTCATTACATTTAGATCCTGTGATCTTTAATGCTTCAATTTGTAACCTGACATTTTTAGCAATTAGAATGCTAAAAGCAGAAGCTATTAATCCTATCTAAATTTAAAAAAAAGAACAAAATCTGGTTGATGAGGCCTTTTCTGTTTGTCCCAACTCTCTGCAGAAGCTTCCCAGAGATTACCAACTTATTTAATTTGTTCTCTTCTTTTCAATCACTCTTGAATATACGCTTTTATAAATGTCTTCACAGGTGTTGCCCTCTGAATAATGTATTAATGGTTTACAACACACTTGATCTGTACTGTATTTTCACTCCACAAGTTTGTAGCTCATATGTCAGTGATAATGCGACACAATGAAAGGCGTCTGTCTTCCATTGATTATACCAATTTCTGTTTGATTGTAGTACATTCCACTACTTCTTTTACATTTAACTGTTCATAAATGAGTGTAGGTTTAAGTGTGGTTGTTAAATGTGCTCACAAACATGACGCATCTCTTTTTATTTTACCATAATCCAATTTGAACATTAAAACTGTAGATTGTAATTTATTACACAAATTAATACATTTCAAGATATCTTATTGTATTCTCAGGATAATGACCTTGAAAATCATATAAGTCAAACTATTACATTTCCTAAAGTAATGCATTGCAGTTTCCTCCTGATGTTAATGTGTGTGTGTGTGATTGTCTTTGAGGGCTCTGTGATGGACTGGAAACTTGTCCAGGATGTACTGCGCCTCCGTCTTACAGTGAACTGGGATCGGCATCAGCATCATGTGACTGAACTGGATAAAGCAGAATAGAGGATGGACGGATAGTTTTTTAGCCTTCTGTAAAATCTATCTTATCCAACACATCCCACCATTTAGATTCTCTGACCCCACCTGTGGAACGAACAAGCCAGATTGTCACGAGTCTGGGTTTGGTTGGAGGTCAGTTGCATGTTCACCCAGTGTGAATGCAGGTTTTGTCTTTAATCTAAATAAAAGCATATAAAGACAATTAGTGACACTAAACTAGCCGTATGTGCAACTCAGTCTGGGTTTGCCCGATAATGAAAGACTGTAAACGTGTGTACTTTGCCTTTACAGATCATCAGCTGGGATCACATCCACCACACAAAGTTAGATAAAGAGGGGAATGTTTACTGCAGCTTACCTATGAAGGAGGCAGACTTTAGGAGCTATTTCTTTCATATATACTCTGGTTTTGCTTTTGCTTAGTTTTTAAATAGAATCCGTAAATATCTGAGATATTTTTGGTGAATTGATTTCCTGTTTCATGACTCACGAGTCTGATTCAGTAATAGCCTATAACTTTAACCTTTAACACACATCTGCTTACCTGACTGTTATTTCTGGCAGCACATTGGGATAATCTGAAGGGTAACAACAGCATACTATAAAATCCACCTAAATGGAAAAAGACAAAACGAACAATACAGCACATTTAAACTCTTTGGAGTTGAAAGAGTCGCTCTTAATAACATTTGACAGTGTGTTACCTCCTCCAGCTTCTGTTTGATGGTGAACTGGGGTCTGGATGGAGGAGGGTGTTCTGGTGAAGCTGATCCCTCCACAAAGTCCCTTAGCTCTGCCAGAGCCAGCTGGTCTGTGATCTCCAGCTCCTCCACAGTGGGAAACATGCTGGTTAGAAGGTCGATCTCTGCAAGCTGAGACTCACCACACTCCAGGTGGGAAGACATACTGGTAAGTGGCAAAGGCAAAACACACTTCACCACCGATCATCAGACAAAGGACATACACGCTTTAGAATTCATGTTTGCTTCTGCCTGCAAAAATCACAATCTTTATGCGTATCAAGCATAAGTAATACGTTTAGGTAAGAGAAAACAGATTCACACACACGAAGACAACTATGTCTTGTCGTGTCGTGTCGAGTCGGACCTATTTAAACGATACACACTGGAAACGCAGAGCCGGCGGAGTCCGATGTAGGATTAATTGGTTTCCCTGTTAACTGGTGACTCACGGTCTTTAACGTCCGCTGATGGTGCTGGTAAAATCACGAGTTAAAACTTCGACAGGAATCCCTAGCTGTCTTGGTGAACGCCATTTGACCACTTTTCCAATAAAGTTTCGGACTTTTTTTAGTCTTATTTTTGCACCTGCTTTTTAGAGCACCAAATACTGCTGATAAAGGAAGTTGTTCTCCAAGTTACAGGGATGCCACTTAATCCGAAACACCGGGCCGCAAAAACACGTTCCGACACATTGTGTGTGTCATCTAGGAGTTATTGTTGGATTTATTCCTGGGTTTATTATAGATAAATCATCGGATCTGTCCTCCACAGATTCAAAACTTTCCCGAAAGTTCACATCTTGAGGCTTCGAATTCAGTAATCATGTCAGGTTTGAAGAAATCATCCAACACTGAGTAAATGAAACGTGGATTTTTTTTTTAGGTTCCGTTTGTGACTGTAAGTTCACCACGATTATATCTACATTTCTTTCATTTTTGTACAAATCTTACAATTCATGTGATGTCGCTAAAACTAACGATATAATTATTATTATTACATCTGTGATTGTGCTCAGGTGAAGATGGGAAAGAAAAGAGGAAAAGACAAAAGCTTCAAAGAGGATGACTTCGAAGTGACAGGTAAATAATCATCTTCACACTCATGTAGAAAACCTCATTGGACATTTATTTTTATTAATGGAATTGTTTTGTCCTCACAGTGCAATCATGTAGACATATCATGAAGGGAACAGACAAAACCCTCCTCAAGAAACTTTCTTCCATCTCTGATTGGATGAGCTGTCAAGACTGTAAGCATGAAGAGAATAAAGAAAACATCAGCACAGATCTGCCTCAGGACTCTGAAACTGCAGGGATGTGGTTGTGCTTGAAATGTGGCCACAGAGTGAGTTTATGGTTATGTATGTGAATGCATAAAATGTTTGAATGTCGCATGCCTGAAATGAATGAATTAAAAAAAAAAAGTGTATCAAGTGACTCTTGATCTAATTCATTATTTCTTCCAGGGATGTGGGAGGGATTCTGAGAACCGGCATGCCATCCAACACTTCAAAACACCTCGATCAGAACCGCACTGCTTGGTGGTCAGTTTGGACAGCTGGAGTGTGTGGTGAGTGTTTGAAAAGGCGATCTCTTGTTCCTGACTCCATGTGACTTGGTAATTCAAATCAAGACAGAAATGTGTGTGTGATTATGAACTCTGAAATTCAACAACCATTTTAAGACAATAACAAAATTGGCGAACTACCACCTGAAAATAAAAGGAACAAGATTCAGACAAACCTGTTCACGTTTAACTAACTCGATTGTTGCAATGGTGTGTTAACAAGGGTTCAGTAATAAAATAAAAATCTCATCTAGAGTCATCACCAACACAAAGGGGGTGAAGCACATTGCGCCTGAGTGTCAATCTCTGCACTGGCTGCCTGTGTGTCAAAGGAACCACTTCATAATATGACTTCTTGTCAAGGAAGCTTTGAATGATCTCAGTCCTACATACATCTCAGAATGACTTGTAGAATATGAATCCCCAAGACTCCTGAGGTCCTCAGCAAGAGGTATACTGAGTGTATCAGAGTCAGAAGAAACAAGCTGAAGCAGATTTAAGTTCATATACTCCTCACCTGTGGAACAAACATTCTGACATCAGGCCTTACACTATTATCTGCTCAGACTATTCATGAAACAATAGATTTAACTTTTTCATTTTACTATATTTATTCTCCTTTTTATGTCTATCTTTATAGTTTTATTTTCCGTAAATGTTTTTCATAATCTTAATCGCTTAACATTAAGACTCCTGATGGCTTGCTTTAGTGTATTTATATTATTTCATTATAAAACACTGAATTGTCTTGCGTCTGAATGGTGCCATAGAAATACATTTGCTTGGTCTCGTCTTGCCTCTTCTAAACTGTCTTCAACATTCCAGGTGTTACATCTGTGATGATGAAGTTCAGTACTCCAGAACAGGATATCTGGCTCAGCTGGTGACCACCCTCAAGAAGCAAACCTCTTCAGATTCGGAAAAGAGACAAGAGAAAAGTATAGGTAGGTACACAACATGTTTTACATCATGATAATTGACAGTATTGTTAGGTCAGTTGAAGCTAAATAATCTGCCTACAAAGGAAAGAAGGTGGGCAACTAATTTCCCCAAAGAGCTACATGAAAAATCAGCTCTCATATTGAGGGCTGAGATATAAATTCACTGCAGTTTTGCTCAACGATAATTATATCTTCATAAAATGCAGTTTATTACACTATTTTTTAAAAGCCTTTGTTTCAATGCAACACTTTTTCTCACAGTCTTTGTCTGGAAATCATGATTACCTTTTCAAATTTTTGAGTTCAGTAAATAAGTGAATGAAAATCAAGCTGCTCGATACAACCAATAATGTTATGTAATAATATTCAATAATGTGGAAACTTTGAAAATGTTAGATGTAATAAAGCCAATAAGAACTTGTATGTATGGTATATAGTAACTTTCATGTGTTTGAAGATTTTCCAGTGAAGCTGCAGACTATGTGAGCTACGTTTTCGAAACACGTCAATATTTCTTATCAAGCTGCACTAATATTACAACAAACATTTGTTAATAATTACAAATAGGTTCATTTGAATAGGCTGCTACAACTTAATTCTACGTTTATTCATACATACGTACACTGAATTTTTGTTCAAATATAAAGTTTGTCTCTGCACTCCTGACGACCAACCACGTTTGTTTGTTCAGGAGTGAAGGGGGAAGACGACTTATTAGGAGCCGAACAGAAGACTGAGGCTGTGGAAGCAGAGGAAGGCGAGAGCAAGGAGAACAAAGAAAACAGGGAGCCTCAAAAGAAAAACGGCAAAAAAGAGGCAGCTGGGAAATCAGTGAAGCCTGACACAACTGAGGGAAACGGCGGAGTTTCAGTAAAAGGGCTGAGCAACCTGGGAAACACTTGTTTCTTTAATGCCGTCATTCAGGTGAGATTGTGAGCGACGGGATGCTGGTCTTTAGTTTAAGAGTCCTCACTTTAAAAGAGTTATTCTGATTGTTTTTCTCCAGAATCTCTCCCAAACACAACTGCTAAGACAAACTCTGAATAAAGTCACAGAGGAGAAAATGAGTCTCAACATCAAACCCGCTGCCTCTTTGGATCTGGTAGGTTGTAATTCAAATGTTTTCTTAAACTGTTAAGACAACACCTATATCTTACTAATATACACTGTTTACTACTGAGAAGTCGTCTTTTGTCATTGTCGTAGGAGCCGATAGTGGTGCAATTAGATCGGCCTGGCTCCCTGACTGTGGCAATGTGTCAACTCCTCAATGAGATCCAGGAGTCCAAGAAAAGCGTGGTGACCCCGCGGGAGCTGTTTACACAAGTCTGTAAAAAGTGAGTCTTAACACGGTGGACACATTTGACATTTAAATGCAGCGAAAACGCAGCTCCAAGCAGCTGTTGTGTTTATGTGTTCTTCATCAATTCATCTCCTCCCTGCAGGGCTGCCAGGTTCAAAGGATTCCAGCAACAGGACAGTCAGGAGCTGCTGCGCTACCTCCTAGACGGGATGCGAGCTGAAGAGCTCAAAGTGTGTATTCAGATTTGAGGGGAAACGTGTGTGAGTCACACTGGTCAAAGATTTCCACTGTTAATGTGCAGAAAGCAGATTGCTTTACCAGTGCAACAGTGCTGCTGCGGGAAAACCGAACTCAGGCCAACTAGTAAAACTTTACTATTTGTTTTAGTTTTTCTTTTTAGTCTCACAGATGAAAAAGAAACAGCGAGTGGAACAATATCCTTTTCTTTAATATCCTCAGATTCCGCTGCTTGAAAGATTCATTTGAACTAAGCGGCAGTTTTACAAGAGCGAATGTAAAAACTCAATGACCATATGTTATAATCTTCATTTTGCACAGTATGACGGGTCATATTTACCATTGGGTTTTTTTTACACACTGTGCTCGTCTCTGCAGAGAGTGAACTCGGGAATAACAGAGGCGTTGAAAGAATCTAGAAAAGGCACAGATGGAGAGGAGCTGAAAACACTCGTCAAAGGTAAGCAGGCTTTTTTTTATTTAAGGAGCCTTTGAAATGGCTTTCAGAAGAGCTGCGATTTCTGTTCAAACATTTGACTGGTTATTGCAGCAGCACCATACGTACATCACACCTACACACTGTTTGTTGAGTCATGAGTGAGGTGAGAGTTCTTAACACAACTTCACTGTCCTGCTTCGAATACAAGACCCTGATTATAAGATGCTCTCCCTTTTACAAGGCTCATTTAAAAAAAAAAAAGTGCTTTGAATTTAAGAGCTGTATTACCAAGAGATATCCACCAATATCTCATCTAAAGACTTTAAGATTCAGAATTTTAAAGCTTTTCAACAGCTGGTGAACAACAACCTGTCACTCCTGAGTTGGTGTTTAATTGTGCTCACCTGAAGTTCGACTGGCTCACTCAGGTGTCCTGGGATCATATCTTGATGATCTTCTTGTTCCTGTGGCCGCTGCGCTGTTGTGATGCAGAAATCTACACAAACATAGCAATAAAGACAATAGTGTAATACATTTTCAATTATTTGACAAAATTGAAAAACAAATGTATATCCGTGATTGAGAAAAAGTTACATAATGAAAAAATAGGACAACTATGCCATCATCTATATCTATTATCAGTTAGGTAACTGCAAAAAAACTAAAATAAAATATTTCATTGTCTAGAAATACTAACTTATTCACGTTTTGTTACATTACTGGCTACAGTCATTACATCTTCAAACGGTTTTTAATACCTAATAAGGGCATAACCAGCAAATATCATAAAATGTTATGGAATTATTGTCAAAATGTTATTACACTATTGGTAAGTTATTATTGTACTGGCTGTTTTTAAACATCTAGAATAGAAAGAAATATTATATATTTGGTCATTATTACATAATCAGCTGCTAAAAAGCACCAGGGCAGATGCTATTTTTTACAATGATTGTTATAGATCAAGCTGACAAGTAACTGCAACTCCTTGAAACGATATTGGGCCCTGCACAACAAGATGTTTCTCATCTGAAGCAGTAAATAATGTGTCTTTCTAATAATTCTTGTTTCAGAGTATGAGAAAAAAGGATCACACAAAAACCTTGTCGACCAGGTCTTTGGTGGGGAAATGACCAGCACTATCATGTGTCAGCAGTGTAAAACGGTATGTTCTCGGGTGAAATGAAATCTCTGCAGCTTCACACTGATAAAACAATAAAAGTTCCCACTGTGCTCTTCTACAGGTCTCTGTAGTCACAGAGATGTTTTTGGATCTGTCTCTTCCTGTAGCAGATGAGGTAAAACATTTGATTTTAAGAGTGATTGTTGCTTTCTATGTTATACTCCCTTGTTATATTATTTTCACAGGCATACAGGAAGAAAAACCCCAAAAAACCCGTTCAGAAGACGAGTGAGACGAGCCAAGATGGCCGAAGCAGTCCTGCTTCCACCAGTGGAAACGATGACGTCCCCGCCGGGGCTGGCAGCAAGTACCAGCAGAAGAAAGCCAAGAAGCAGGCAAAGAAGCAAGCGAAGGTATAACAGCAGTTCAATACGAAAAGAATTTAAGTAAAGCACTATGAGCTAAATAATCTGTCTTCATCTGCCTCCAGCATCAACGGAGGCAACAGAAACTGGATGGGAGAGTCAATCTGGGTAGTCTCGAGTCACCGGGCACCACACCGAACGAAGACATAGACGATAAGGAAAAGCCTGATGATGAAGCACGAGTTGAAACCTCAGCAAGCGAACAAAATCCTGCAGAAGTCGTAGAGTCAGAACAGAATCCGGTGACCCTCGACCAGGCGGAGGACGAGCAGGAAAAGGAGGAGGACGGGGACTCGGCGACCGACTGCGATTCGGCGGCCAGCAACCGCTTCAGTGTCTTGTCAGAGCAGCAGCAAGTAAAGGGCAATGTCTCCATCGAGGGTGAAGAGGGAGAAGACGGCGAAGAGGACTCACTGCTGGTGGAAGAAATGGAGAAAGTAACCCTGGATGACGCCCTCATAGAGGAAAGCAATCTTGTGGAACAAAACATGGAGAGTGAAGAGGATCCACAGGAGGCTAAAGAGTACACCGTAATAAACCAGGATCCTGAGCTGGCCTTCCACACACTCGCCACCAGGACGACCCCGCAGAAACAGGAGTGCTCCGTTCAGTCCTGCCTTTTCCATTTCACAGAGGTGGAAACACTTACACAAAACAACAGCCTGCTCTGTGTCACGTGTACCAAACGGCATCTGAAGAACAACAAAGCTGCAGGTAATAAATAAATAAAGCTGCAGCTCAAAGAACTGAAAAGTCCTTCTTGGGGATTTTCATTTGAGCAACTCACCTTCACATTTGTCATAATTTGTGTTGAAATTAGAATCCAAGAAGAATATCTACACAGACGCTTTGAAGCAGATGCTGATTTCATCCCCCCCGCCTGTCCTCACCCTTCATTTGAAAAGATTTCAGCAGGTAAGCCCAGGTTTAGGTCTTTTTATCCAGGTAGCGAAACTGTTTCCTATTTGCAATTTGAACGGCATCTCTCTTGTTTCCTCTAGAGTGGATACGGTATTTGTAAAGTAAACAGACACGTCCAGTTCCCTCTGGTTCTGGATCTCGCTCCCTTTTGTTCAGTCAAATGCAAAGTAAGTATAGAAAATAACAGCATCTGACACTTGACGCTTTGCACGGAGCACTACATTAAAGCAGCTGCTTATAGGAAGTTCTAACAGACATTATTTCAACCATGATATCGGTTCAGAAATGTTTTATGTTTCTATCAATACTGATAGAGAGAGGTTATTTTAAGCATAATAAAACATAACTTCTGAGACTATCAGAATTAGTCTTTGGTTATTGCTTATGAAAAGGCATCTTCGAGCAAAGTGAAAATATGTTTTTCAGTTTCTCAAAGTTCTAACGCTGAAGATTTCAAATGAGGGTCATGCAAATTCATTTGAAAATGAAAATGCAATATAAAAAGATCTACTAGCATTTTGCTTTTTTTGCCTCAGAACCTCAGAAATAGTAGACAATATTTTAGAGTGTGAAAAACTGGAAATAAAGTATGACAGCTTCATGTGACACAAAGCATGTGTGACCTCACAGTTGAGGAAATGTCTCTTCCATCCACACTTTTGAAACTCCTAAACTAAGATGAGTCATTTGAAAAGTGTTTGTTTATTAACCAGCAGTTGTTTCCTAACAGGATACAACAGAAGGAGACACTCAGGTTTTGTACAGTTTGTACGGCATCGTGGAACACAGCGGAACAATGAGGTCTGGTCATTATACAGCTTATGTAAAAGTCCGCCCCGAGTGTCCCAAACCCTCATCCAATGGGATCACTGCTGAAGGTGGGCGTACTGGAATGTGACAGTCGGATAATAACTCTGTCTCTGGGAATTAATCATCCTCATTATTTTATCACTTTCTCCTCAGGAGCTCCAGAGCCGCCCAGAGGATCCTGGTTCCACATCAGTGACACGAGCGTCCAGCCCGTGAGCGAGAGCAAAGTCCAGAGCTGCCAGGCCTATCTCCTCTTCTATGAAAGGATGGAGTGATTCAACGCACGCCTCAACACTCAGGAAATCCAAACCAAGCCAACCTGCTGCTTCAGTTCCACCTCAGAAGAGATAGAATCGTGTTTCCCTCGTGAATCAGAACAGGTGTGTTAAAATTAGTTTGAGTGGTAGTTTGGGAACAATATTATACTGGACAAAGTTTATTTTTAATCATTTTGTTGTGAATAAAGGATTTGAAATGAGAAGTTCTGCATGTTCTTTTTTGTAATTGA
>OMNM01034922.1:0-26905 GCA_900302745.1 Parablennius parvicornis | reverse complement strand
CAACGTCTTTTTTTTTTTTCTTTTTTTTTTTTTTTTGCAAACAACTGCCTAGTTGTTTATGTAGATTTAATTGCATAGGTCGGTCCACAGCTTCAGAAGGAAAACACATCCTAAACACAATTAGTTCTCTCTGCTCGGTGTTCTGTCTCTGCAGACCCTCCGGCCCCCGGTACCAAGCTGTCAGTATTCATCTCCATAGGAAATGTTGGATAAACATTTGTTAAGGTTTGAACCTTTCTGAAGCGGTAATGTGCGCTGACACCGCTCCGAGTGCCTCGCTCTCATTTCAGAGTGGAGAGAATCTCATAATAGACTTGGTCAAACACACTGGTATTAAATAGAAAACCCATTTTAAAGAAGGTCTCGGAGAGTTGAAGAAGCAATCTTGTGGAGCTGTTTCCTTCCGTCTGATATGAATTAGTGGTTTGTGTCCTTTAAAGGAGCTACTGTTGCACTTTGGGACAATGATAGAAAAAGCAATTTCATCTTGTTTTCGTCAGAAAAGAATCCTCAAGGTTAAAGTGGTAATTACGCCGGCAGCCCTGAAGCAGCTCATAAAAAAAAAAAAAAAACAAACAAAAAAAACCCATATGTGTCTTTGAGAGGCAAATTCTCCGCCCCACGCTGAGCTGCCACTCCAAACCTGACGAGTAGCGGTGCATCTAAAAGTCAGAAGGATTAGACGACGATAATACTGCGCAAATCAGATATCATCTGTACTGCTGTGACACACATCTGCAGGAAATCCTCAAGTCAAAACAGGTAAATACAAAAGAATTATGAGATCTGTTTAGAAATTCACTCCCTTCCCGCCCTTCAAAAATTAGGATTCTTCCCCAGGGTTTGTGTCTTTTTACACACAGTTTAGATTTGGAGCATTGTAGTGCAAAAGTAAGATTATCCTCTTTTGCCAGCGACACAGGACGAGAGACTTGATTTGACGAGGAAGCAGCTGCGCGGCATGGCAAGGTCAGAGGCCTATAATCCGCGGCCTCATTCATGCGAGATTAAAAACCTGCTCTGAGTTCTGATTAAGAACGCAGGGTTAGAAGATTAAAGACCAGCAAACAAAATGAAAGCAGTTAAAGCCCAATCCTGGAATTCATCAGAATACCAAAACCTTAAACTGTCATAACGTGAGATTAATGCAAAGCCCCCCTAAACTCTGTATCTGTCTTGATATATCTTCTGTGTCAGAGCCTATATTTTTCTCTTCCCCTTCCCCCCCAAAAAATAAAAATTGGGTTTGGGAATCTTTCACTTCGTCTTGTCATTTGTCTCCATCCATATTGTTACATTTTCATTCTCTTTTATTTTTCTTTAATCACGACAGAAACCTGTTAAGAATGTCCTCGTTCAAAATACTTCTTATGATATTTTGTTTGCTTTGATCACGAGTCCTTTTTAAATAAACTTTATAAAACTAAAAATTCCTGCTATTATCCTCTGAGACTTTACTTAGGTAGCAGGGATTAGGAGGCCGAGAGGGAAAAACAGGGATTAGAAATCAAAACATCTGGGAAGTTAGCTTGCTTACAGACAGAACTGAAACTGTCTGTGTGTGCCTGCGTGCGTGTGTGTGTGAGAGAGAGAGAGAGAGAGTGAGATATCTATAGATGCAGTGCTATCAGCATTTATATACTGTATATCTTAATCAGACAGACAGATAGATGGATGCATGTTATCTCCTAGGTCTTGTCAAACAAGTAGTAACAGATCAATTGCAGGATTATTGTTAAAAAAAAAAAATTCCTCTTCTCATATGAAATCTCAGAGAGAAAAAAACACAGTTAACTTGTGCAAACAGTGGGATTCTTGCTATGATATTTGTTTTCACCTGAACAAGCATGAATTAGCTTTCAGATTTCATCCTTTTCACAGAATTAATGTGTCTTGTCAGATGTAAATAAGAATAACGTCCCTGCAGCGATCTATATGGACACCATATGTCTCTATAGCATGATTGAAAATCCTGAAGAACACCACAGTACTTGTAATCAATTCCAGCATAAGGTCCATGACCTTCTTGCAGCGCAACATAAGTTTTATAAGCTGCTGAGCAACTGCATCCCCACTGATTACAGGCCCAAGTGACTATGAACTTCATTTTCGGGGGGCAGTGCAGAGATGGGGGGCTGTATGGCAATGACGAGATTATATAAATGAAGGCCATAATACTGTAATCTCGCATAGGGATGAGAGAAACACGTCGCCACCCTTCAGCTATACAGTAGCACTCTGATCTACAGCCTTCAGATTAACAGTTGGTTGTACAGTGAGAGATTACGCTCACACTTGTTTTGTTGTCTCAAACAATCTTCTCCGTGTTGCATTCAAAAGGCCGGATTCACGGAAAGACGAAGAAGCTTTTCTGGGCAAATTTGCTCAAAAGAACAGAGTTCATACCGGAGTATTATTGTACTAGTCATGGGGAAATTGTCAGAACTCATCAGTGTCAAGAGCCAAGGGGGGGGAAAAAAACCGTGCCTGTGATTCTGTCGGTTGCATTGCTTTTTAATTAACTTTGCTATCGTGAGGGTTAGATCCAGCAGTGAGTCACTTTTTCAGCTTAGCAGTGCAGAAAAAAATCCACAAAAGCTTAAAGGAAGCCGTCATTCTCTGAACGGTGTCCCACAGTGCAGGTTATTCATGCGTTTGACTAATGTGTGTCGAATGCTTTAAAAAAATAACGTTTCCATTGTTTGCTTATATTACCACTAACAACCAGGCCCTCTGAATTAACACTTAGATCTTTTTTATATCTTCAGATCCAAGATCACAAGTGCCTGATTTGTTGTTTTGAACATTTTCTCAGTTGCTGTAATGTAAAAAAAAATACTGCCCAACCAGTGTAACAACAAAGATAATTCACTCATCAGTACCTTCAAATTTTGTTAAGTTTAAATATTCACTGAAGCAGTGCAATTAATTGGACATATATTCTTCATTGTAAATTGCTGCTTTATCAACCATTTCAACACTTTCATAAATTTTGTGCCTGAATATTGGAATGTGGTTGATATTCAAAGCATCGTCGCCTCACAGTGACAATATCCAAAGTTTAGAGGCAGTTGTCTGTGTGCAGTTTTTTCTCCCTTTGCGTGCATGCACGAGGCTTTCTGCTTGTACTTCAGTATCCTCCCACAATCTAAAAACGTGCATTTTAGGTCATATAGTGGTTCTGAAATTTCCTCTGAATGTAAATGCTTGTGATTGTAAAAAGCAGTATACATAAAGGATGGATGGGTCTATATTCGTCTCCCAGCATTCATTGACTTACCCAGTTTCTTTATAACACCAATGAAAACCACCACTGAAAACGAACGACCTCTCGAAAAGACTGTGAACCAACAGTATCGACCAAAAGGAAAACGGGAGGCAACTTTGAAGTGAAAGCAGATAATTAAAATAAATAAAGACCTATGAAGTCAGGTTTGTGCTGGACTCTTATATTTAACCTGCCACCGTGCAATTTTCGATGATTGAAACACTTAAAGCCTACTTGGACCTTGGGAATCTTTGTGATTATTACTTGTGTCTACCGATGCACACTTCAGCCAAGATTCAACAACACTGAAAGCTGTTCTCCATCATTATGTGTAGATTGAGAACGAATGCAGCATGAGGTACTCATTAAATAAATATGTATTCACTTCCACATGAGCATCGCTGAATGAGGTGCTGTCTGCCATGTTGTTTCACGGTAGATATTTATGATGTGGCATCAGATAAACAAGATGTGATTTTTATAAATTGAGTGTCTGCGCATTCTTGAATGTGACACAAATCTGAAAATTATAGAGACAGAATCAGCAATCTGGTTGTCGCCTGTCAGATGCATAAATATAATTTCCTCTGAATGATTTCCTATCTTCTGTGACAGTGAGCAGTATGGGATGCACTTATGCGGGACTGGTGTCGTGTGCAGAGTTTACCCACAGTCAGTTGTGTGCACCCCAAGTCTGAATGTTGCTGGTTTAGACTCTAAATACACAGAATCCAAATACTTCATGAGAACTTAAGATGGTAAGCCTGATTGAGGTGAGTCGCAGGTTTTTAGCTGACAAAGCGAAAATTGTCTCCGGGTTAAGAGGAGCTGCTGTTGAAGCCTGTGAAATGTGTCTTCAGTAGAGCTGGATTTAGTGATCATCCGCTTTAATGTGGAATTCAAAAGCCATTTCTCTCCACTTTACAATTCTGTGCACTGGTAATCCATTCTCACAAAAGGTTTTAAATGCATGAATAACAATGCTGCATTGCAATGATGGTATTTTTTTTTCCTCTTTTCTTTTGCTGTCTAAGTGGTTTGCAGATGCAGAACTGTTTAGTCTTTCAACAGGTTTTCTATAGTGGTGGTTTTCAACAATGTATTCCAATGATATTGTCCCAGAGAAATAAACAAATCTATGAATGGAGATTCAAAACAACAACATGAGTAATGTCTTTGCAAAGCAACCCATCAAAGAATGAAATTGAACAATCACAGTTTTCCCTCCAGCCAGGGAAAGGAAAAGAGTTGTGTGAGGAAAAATAATGGTGCTTTCATAATGAACTGGAAAACGAGAACGTTCAAAGATCAAACTGGGAACGTGGTATGTTTAGGAGGTCACTGAAACTAATCTGACAACATGGCAGAATCTATGAAAGTATAATTTGTTGTTATAATTTGTGCAAAGAAACTGTGAAAACACAATGAACCAGGAATAGTGAAAGTTCAGACTTCCCAGTGGGAAAACAAGGATTTTAGGACAGAGGTAGCATTTATGCATCTGTACCGCCATCCAGTAAAAAAGAAGTGGCGCATATACCAAGTTATGGTGTATTTATAAGTAACAAGGAAGTGGGAAAGTTCTGGGGAGTTCATGAATAACGAGGAAATTGGAAAGTTCTCAGTTCCAAGTGGGAAAGTGGGATTTTTAGGATAGCTCAGGGCAGCTGATGTGAGAACATGGCAGCATTGTTTTATCTATTGTTTGACCCAATCTAAAGAGGGAAAAGGGCTGTTTGCATAGTTATGTGTACATGATTCAATGGGATATGGGAAAATATTAAGTTCCAAATGGGAACGTGGCAAAATGTTGTAAAGCAAACCCAACAACTTGGCAGCAATTGTCCATCTATATAGTTTACTCTCATCCAGTGAAGAAAACAGGCTATGTGTGGAATGTTATGGCGTGTTAGTGAGTAACCAAGAAGTGGGAAAGTTCACTTTCCATTGGGAAATAATTTAATGTAAACTGACTGGATTAGCCAGCCAACGCCTTACATTTAAAAAAGAAAAAAATCTGTAATCCCCAGTGAGTGAGAATGATGTGCAGGAATAATGAACCGTCACTGTCTGGCTGTCGACTGATATGAATGATGAAGATTCACACTGCTTTTCTGCTTCTGTTGCCATGTGAACAGGAACGCTCCCATTTGGGAACTCAGACTTTCCCCAACCCAGCTGCCTGAACTCATTACTGGAGTGAGCAGAAACCACAAGAATAAACGTTGAAGGACGTAATATTTCCACATAATTTTAGTCATTCTGAAATAATTCCAACATGACGAAACTTATATATGCATGTTCATAAACTTCATATAATACAAAAAGCAGAGAGAGAAAAAAAAAGTACAGACATTAAGCAATTTGATATTTCAAATCTTGAGGGGGAGCACTCATTCATAAACAAACTGGAAACAACTGTCACTGAATAAATCAAAATATTTTCTTCTGAAGTACGTAACTACATACAAAAAGTGGTAAGTAGTGCAGTTGTATCAAAGTTTGTGTAATGAACGTAATGAAGACGGCTAAACATTTCATACCAGAACCACTTCAGATCATATTGTTGATCAAATCGACGCGGCAGCTTAGAAGACGCCGCGCCTCATCAGATGCCTCAAATATCACGGTATGACGACGATGTTTCTTTCACACATAACAATGTTACAAAGTTTTTGCAAAAAACGTCAAGGCCAAGATGGTCAAGTGTCACGATACCAGAAGTGGGCAAACCATCCGTCGTCATAAAAAGGGTTTCTAACGTATTCGTCCCATCAAGACTAAAAATGTTTCTGTGTGCTACATAAAACCTACCGGAAACACTAAACTTTGCGTTTAAAAACTTATTTTGTTTTGATTGTAACAATGCAGTTCAACACATTCAGACTTTTTTATTTTTTATTTTTCTATTGGCCCAGCGATCACTGTAGTCCTGCAAAGACGATGACGACACAAAGGTGTAGTAATTTTCCCGCCGGTCCTCTTTCAATACTTGTTGTGCCACTCGCACTGGCCCACACTCACCTCCTCAATATCCAAGTTTTTTCTGGATTTGTAAATAAACTCTCCTATTGCAACAAAAACTGAGAGCACGAGTCCGGCCGCAAGCACTATAAAGATTCCTCCGATGTTCTCCACGCCCAAGGCGCTGGCCTCTTTGCTGTCCTCCTCTGGGCAGCCGTTTCCTCTCCACCATTTCTCCTTCATCATGTGCAGCTTCCCTTCTTCCTGAAGCTGCAGGATGGCGATTGTGACCTTGTCTCTGTAAGGGGAGCCTGCAAAACGAAACCCCAGATTATAGTCACATGATTTTTACATTTTTAAAATAATGTTGTTGCAGGAAAAAAGGGAAAAAATGACTTTTCAATATCTTATTTTCCATAGTTGCCTCTCCTCTAGTATAAAACATACAAGTGCAACAATGAATGCCAAAGTGTTTAGTGCCATTATAAGTAATAGAAATTAATGAATTCTTGATTATTTCTGTATGAGATTATTTTTATGCTTTCCAACTTCCACTCATCCACACACACTCACATTCACACCTGGGGGCAATCTAGTGTCACCAATTAACCTTAAATGCATGTTTTTGGACTGTGAGAGGAAACTGGAGTAGGAGGAACCCCCACATGAGGAGAACATGAAAACTATTTACACCAGGCAGTAATTGAACCCACAACCTTCTTACTGTAAGGTGACAACGGTAACCTCTGTTGTAATCTATGTTATTAACGCCTAAATTCTAAAACGTTAAGCAAAAAAATTCAGTTGCATTGAGCCTCATAAAAAAGTAGATTATATTTTTGAGGGTAAAATGCAAATCCGCAAAGTTTTGAGTGTCAATTTACGTTACAAGTGTGCTGAAAATGCAACTTTTGGAAAATGTTTCCCAAGGTGAAACTTTCTGAAAATCCTCTGACACCGTCTCCATGTAGATACAAAAGGCTGCTACTGCGCACAAGTAGTAAATAGTTTTTCAGCACTTGTGCGAGAAGATGGCATTCAGAGTGTCATGACTCCCAGTCCATGTTAACCTGGGACTTGGTAGTATCATAGTTGAGACTCACTCTTAGTAGTAATCCAACTTCTATCCATATGAATCCGTGCTCTCGTCATTGTTAATGTTTAAGGCATGTTGTTCTCTGCTGCGTATCTGATTACTAAAACTATCAACAGCGCCTACTAGTGGCCCAACATGAAAATTACACCACTCAGTATTCAACATTTCTGTCATTTCCATGCAAACATGGTTTTCAAAACTTTGTGTAAGTGTGAAACTTTTCTGACAAGGTAAAACTAAAAAACTGCATTTTCACTTGAAACGTGTAAACTGGTCAAATAATACAATTCTTGTTAATGTGTTCAAATAGTTGACTCATGTTGTGAATCCTAACTTGCACACTATGTTTTACATATTTGTGTTTATAATTGGTATGTTTAGTTTGTGGATATATGGGAGATTTTCCCCTCACAAAACAGAGACATTTGGTTAATTTGCGACTTAAAATTACCCCTTGTCATGAATCTGAGTATGTTGGAGTGTGTTTGTCCTGTTATACTCCAACAATCAGCTAGGATGGACTCCGGACTCTCGAGTCAATAAAACGTTACTGTAGTCATATGATACTGAATATTATAAATGACCCATTTATTGGTTATTATTGTTGCTGCATGGTTTTCTATTTTCTTACCTATTGGTGTTCCCACACCATAGCCCTTTGAATCTATCAAGCCTCCGATCTGTGTGAGGTTGCAGTTGCGCTGGCTGATGTACTCGATGCTGGTGGACTCCATCAGGAGAGCGTAATCTGTAGTTAGGACCCTTTGAATCCCCTCCCGGTTGTTCTTCACCAGCGCCGTGTTTTTCCTGCTGCTCATGAAGGCCCACATTTTCTCATAAGTCGAGATCTTAGATTTCTGTCGAAGCAGGATCGGGATTTGTGGAAGATTAGAACAATGTTTCTTGATGAATAACAACAGCGAGTTTCAGACAGAACAGATAATATTGACACATCCGACATTTGTTTGTGTTCTTTGATTTATTCTGTTTAGCACTTGCAGACAAACTGCTGACTGCAACAATTATTCTGAGGCGTGGCAGGGGATGGGATGTGACAAGCCAGTGCAAATCTCTTCAACTTTATTCAATTTCAACCATAAATCCAGATAAAGTGCTGGTTGTGCGACGAGTGAAACAATAAATCCTTAGAATCTTTATGGAATATCAGCGTGCACACTGATGTATAGGAACAGACACAAACCTTCATCCGTAACATTCCTGCCCGACTCCCTTCTTGCACTGATGGCTCCAAGCTGAAGGCCATCAAGCCATCTTAGCTCAGGCTTGATGCTTTTTGTTGGCATGCTTCCATCTAAGTTGTATTTACTGTAATATTGACGGAAGGTTACCTTAAAAAAGGTCATGGTGGAGCCGTCTCTCACAGCACCGTATTCGATTTTGGTTTGTTTGGCCAGGTCGTCCGCAGAGTCGATGGGTGAGTCCATCCTCTCCACGGTGAGGAAGGCAGCCAGGTTGGCAGTGTACGAGGAGATTATGATCAGCGTGAAAAACCACCAGATCCCACCGACGATCCTCGTGGAGAGAGCTTTAGGCATTAGTTCAGATCCTGTGAGGTGTTTTGAGAATAAAAGAAATCATCAGAAAATGGTATTTGAACTGTGTTACAGAGATTATAAATTATTTGGAGTCAACATACCTTGCTGCATAAGAGCTCCGACTCCAAACCAAACACTGTTTATCAGAGTGAAGTTGTTTTCTACCACATCTGAGTCTGGATTGCAGGGGTGAGGGTTGTACCACTCGTAAGGAGTGAACCTGAAAGAGATTGATTCAACAACCAACACTCACAAATTAATAAATAAGAAATGCATATTTTAGTATATTCAATTGTCAATGGCTGATATACACTCACTAATATATGCCTTTGAGCTCTTTTTTTATATTTTGGTTGCGGAAAACCAGAGAGGCATTTTCTGTTAATTTATTGTTTTCATACCACAATGCAGAAAATGTTTTTTTCTCTCACTAAGTAAAATAAAAGATGGGAGATAAAAAGAAAAACTAAGAAAACTACTTAATAAACTGAAATAGAAGTAAAAGAAGACGTTAATCAATATATAATAAAGGGAATAAAGATACAATAAAATATGTATAATACAATTAACAAAAAAATTATAGAAAATGATTTAATTAACTAATCAATAAAATGTAAACTAGTAGGTCTAGTGTAAATAAGGACATCAAGGATTAACATTTTCCAATGTGTAGTGTAATAATAATAACAGTACTACCTAAGGCAGGGATGTCAAAGACATTGTAATTCAGGGACCAAATTTACTCTTGAGCGGGCCAGACACTAAAAATAGTATTATAATAACGTTTCATTTTAAGCTTTCAACTTTGTTTTTTTATTGTGGCGCAAAGTATATGGATGAAAATGCCTATATTGTCACAAAACCAAACAATGACTATGGAAAATGAGTACAATTTCAACATTTCACTGAAACCATCTGGTTCAAAGTGCTGCACAGTGAAATGTCCAAAAATCTTCTTTTATAGCTGTTGTATTATGTATGTTTTTACAAACTCAGCCTGACAGCATGGCTTTTAGCCTAATGCAAGTTTGCTGAAGCATCACTGATATCTCAGCCGAGATCTTTGTGTTGTATTGTCTCGACTCTTAAGAAATGTGTTTTTTTTTTAAAAATCTTTGTTTTCTTTGAATTTTTTTACAATTTGCACGGTGGTTTGGCAGACCTGACTGGAGCCTTTTGTGGATTGGTTTTGACCCACGCTTTTAAGGAGCTGAGTTGCTTGTTACATGTGTACTGAATTCATACATTCTGCAGATAAACATTTCAACCAACATGAAATTTTGCAAAGTGCAAAACACCTTTCAAAGATATTTACAGATTAAATTTTTATCATTTACTTCGGCATTTATTTAATTGTAAATGAGAACAGGTTCTCAGTGACTTACCTTGTAAAATAAAGATGAATCAAATGATTAAATGCATGTTAAATGTGTACTGACCGATAGAGCGACTACTTTAGTAATAAAACATCAAACTGAATATTTGAACTTTTACCTGGCGATGACGAACAGCACACAGCTGACACCGAGGCAGGCCAGCAGCACATACATCCAGATGTCAGGGGACAGCGGGTTGAGGAAGGAGAACACTCCTGGATTGGTGCCGTTGGGTTTGTGGTACAGGATGCTGATTCCCAGTGTCATGAAGGGCTTGGAGAAGTCGATCACCTTCTCCCTCACATACGTGATGGTAAGCGGGGCAACGGCAAGGTCGGCGACCTGACAAAGGACCGAACCACGATGAGCTCAGACGGTCGATCCCCGATAACTGCTTCTGCTAAACCAATTGATGGGTACTCACATGGTCGATGAGCTCTCGCACCATGCCATTCCACTCCCCCTTGTCGTTCTGAGCTCCATATTTTCCGTCTGAGACCAGTTTGACCTCATAGGAGAAGCCCAGGATGTTGGAGAGCTCTTTGAGCAAATCGAGGCAGTAACCCTCGAAGCGGTCGTTTCCGTACAGCGGCTTGTCGGATTTCTTGTACATGACATACGGATTTTCCTGAAAACGGGAAAAGGCTCATTGTTGTAGCTCATTAGAAATATAATATGTCTGCATCAATGCTCAGTGACCATCATTTTCTTTAATTCACACCAGAATAGTCGTGACAACGAGGGTCCTATTGGCCATTGAGTCTGTGACGTTGGTAGAGGAATCCTTGTTGATTTCTGTTAAATTGAGGCCTGTTTGGGAGTTCCACACACCAATCTGTGGAGAATCAAACCACAGTTTAACCGCACTGATCGGACAAGAAGCATGTGAGTTTACCTTTGTATGATAGGAGAGGAGAAATGCAGAGAAAGGAAGCACACCGAGGAAGCACGAGGAGACAAATTTGCTTATGGAGGATCAAAAGATGAGAGATTTATGAAAGGAAAAAAAAGAGGAAAAGAGCACAAAACACAAGCTATCTCTTCCCACCTGTACCCAAACCCAATTTTAATGAAAGAGGAGGAAGACATTGGGTAGAGCAAATTATCGAGTGTCAATGTTCCTTCAGTCTGCCGAGGCAGCTCAAAGTACAGACCTTTTTCCACACTTTATTCAGGCGGTTGTTGCCCGCGATTGTCTTGCAAAAATAATAAAGAGAAAGCATTTTAATTATCAAGCCCTGGAGTTAGATGTAGCTTCAACAATGATGGCAAACGCCGGCTTTAAGGCAAACGTAGACAAAAAAAAATTACTTATAATTTCAACTTTTATTTCCAGCTATGTTAACTTGAATTTAATTTCTTTGTAGTGATGATAGCATGAGCAGATAACAGGCTTCTTAATGACCTGCCAAAACGCAAAGCAGCATTGTCAATGTGATTAAAGAAACATCCGCTAACTTGTGAGACAAAAAAAAGACAGTTACAACTTATCTGAAAGAGCAATGTGTCAAAACAGTTCAAAAAAGTTCCTTCTGTGAGGCATAATTAGGACACTACATATCAGGGGTTCTGTATTTCTCAGGGAAATTATTCTGTATATTGTCATCTTCCAGCAACTTAAGGATATAATAAGTTTGCAGTGACCTTGTTTGAGTGTATTCATTCTACTCTGCTCTGTATTATTTGAATGTCCACTATTCTGGCCTGCACGGACAGTGGAGTAGTGGGTCAGATGGTTCACCTTCTCCAAGCCGTCCTCCTTCAGGCTGATGACGTCTAAATCAAATTCTTTCCGCAGGCCGTCCGTCTTGTTTATAATTATTTGTCCCGTCAGGCCATTCCATTGCGCCTGTGGCAGGGAGAGGGCAGAAAACACAAGCAGAGAATCAGTTTATATTGTCATATACATGAATGTAAAATCAAGCAGAGGCCTGGAAAACAGGAAAACATCTCCTAAGAGATGAATTATTGATGAGTTCTCTATCAAGCCAGAATGCCGACAAAAGGCTTGCTGCATCTTAATGGATATTTTTGCATTTTCTGGATCCTCACTGGAGGTATTAAGTGTCTCTGAGAATGTATTGTGGTGGCCGCTGATGTAAATAGAGCAGGCAGGGGCTGGCCTGGGTCTCACGGCGGAGCAGTGGGTGGGCAGTGGTGCTCGGAGATATCTGAGACCGGTTCATAATGAAGTGAGCCCAGCTGAATAACCGCTCAGCTCGATCTCTATTACATAGAGCTCAGACTAATGAGAGAACTCAGAAACCAGTTTCTATATGAAGAAGACCAAGAACGTTAAATTCAGGGGCTCTTCTGTGACTGCTGCATCCCAATCAAACAATAAATAGAGTCCCATTAATAAAAGAAAGGCTTCCATTAAAACTAAAGGCCTGCTGCTACTTATTGATATATTATCACTGAAAGCTGCATCACTTAGGATAATCCACATAAATACTTGCATTACTTTGGTACTGATCACAGCTCAGTTATGTGGTACCGAATGTGTGGGATACAGGCAAAGAAAAGTGTGACTCCTTCTTTTACAGAGGAATAATCTAAATGTCTGGCAAATTGCTATTGGTTGCTTGTATTCATAAAACTTATCGGTGGCATCTTCAGGAGCAGATTCCAGCTGAAGAAGGGCAAAGCCAGAGTGTAATTATCCTCAAGCACATGTTTCTGGATTGCGGGAGGAAACTGGAGTGCATGGAGGAAATCCCCCCCCCCACACACACACACACACACACAGGAAGAACATGCAAACCCAGAGACGCCCAAGCACAGACTCAAACCAGGGATCTTGTAGCTTCATCGCAGGAAGGCTAACCGCAACACCACCACTTCAGCATAGCGACAGCAGCAGACGAGGAATCGCACTTTGAACATTCTGACTGAGACACAATCAGCAGCCGCCCTGTACCAGACGTAAGAGCGTGGCAATACTGTAATGACTATTCCATCCACTTCACCTATTTTTAATGAGTAAACCGTACAAAGCCATTATTTTCAAGATATGCAGCTCTCATTATACATTATTACATTATTAGCAATGTTACACTTTGAAAGGATTTTTTAAAATTCTACTCCAATCATATGTTATCTTATTACATTATTGGCAAAATGTTATTACGACAATGGCTCAAATGTCCTCTTCCACTGTGGGAAGTTATTACGTTATGGACTTTATTACAAGGAAAAGGATCAAAATGATTCCATTATTTGCAGGTATTTTCTCCCTTGAAACAAGAAGAGCCCGGCTCTCTTCCTTCCTGTGTGGAGTTTGCCTGTTCTCCCTGATCCTCCTCCCACAATCCAAACATGTAATGACCCTGAATTGTTAAAGGTGCCTCGACATCAGCCTTGTGATGGTCTGGTAACTCGTCCAAGTTATATTGTGCCCTTCACTGAATGTCAGCCAGGACAGATTCCATCCTCCATCATCCCCGCTCAGATAAATCAGATAGAAAGATGAGAGGATGAATAATCTGTGTGACTCATTCATTCAATACAGAAAACTCTGGACCAGTGGTTTTCAATGGGGCAGGTTTGCTTTGGCCAGAGAGTTTCAAGTGGAGGTAAAACAGCAAGAAATGCAAATCTGTGTGTCATGGGATGATTTTTCCTGGCATGATTTTTTTTTGTTTTGGAGCAAAATTACAATAGAAAAAAAAACTCTGACAGTAAAACTATTGATCCTTTCAATAAAACCCACAGAGAATATAAGTTATTGTAAAGAAGATATGCTTTAGTGTAAGTGTAAAACTTCCCTGCACACCATAACCAGTAAAAGAGTTGTGCGTTTTATCGCATATAAAAGAAAAGATAATAATCTCAAGTCGAAACATCATAACACTGAAGGTGCCATGAAAGCCAGCTACCTCATTGCATTGGGAGCAGACTAGCCTCAAAGTCATACTGTCAGGGTGAGTTTGTAAAAACACCCATAATGCAACAGCTACAGAGGTTTTTTGATTTCACTGTATTTCGCACCAGAAGGTTTCATTAAAATTGGCTTCATGTTGAGATTGTAGTAATTTTCATTATAATTGTTTGGTTTTGTAAAAATAACATATATTTTCATCACGTATACACTGTGCCACAACAAAGAAAAATCTAAAGTTTAAATTTAAAGATTATCATGGCATTATTTTACTGGTCCAGGCCACTAAAGTTGAAGATGGATTGTATGCGGCCCCTGAGCTACAATGGATTTAATATATTTGCATTGAATCTGAATTAAACATGATCTATAGTGTTTTATTGATTGTTAATGAATCACAGTTGTGTTGAAAGCAAAATAAACAAACTTGTATGGCCCTATTATGTCAATCTTTCAGTCAACAAGCAGAAGGTTACATCAGAAAGCTTGCAGGCGAAAATATTTCTATTAATTCTTCTGAAACCAGAATTCAGACATCCTGAGCCATCATAGGAGCAGTAAGCAATGAAACTGAATTGAATCTGATGTAATTTTAGGTAAAGTTGTGACCTGCGTCATTTAATATGTATAGCAGTTTACTGAACCCCCCAAAAAAAAAAAAAACACATGTTGGGAAATGAAATCGCAGCTGTTGGATTCCAGATTAAACCTGATCACATCCCTTTCTAATGTAAAGATCTCTGGAGGGTTACTGGGTATCACTTGGTGAAGTTGCTGTTTGATTAGACTGCTTTACAGTCTTACTGCTCACATCTATAAGACCTGCTTGACCCCTGATCCCAGATTTATTCTTCTCATTAACTCTCCTCTCAAATCCTCACCAATCGAAAGTGTCCCGGTCTCCATCATGTGTAGGAAACATTACTGTACATGCAAGCAGGGACATGGATCTTCCTCGATTAGAAAATCCAGATGATATAGAGGATAAGAGTGAGATTTAAACACGCGACTGACAGAAACGACGCTGCCACTGAAAATCAATGAACAAAAGACGAGAGAGACGCAGCTTCACAAACTGATCCTCGGCATCAACAAGTACATTTAAACTGCACCCACGTTTCATTTATCGGAATCCTTCATGAAACTTTAACTTGGAAGATATTTGACATATCAGTTATTGCTGCAGGTCATTGTGCAGATTCACAGTTTAACCCACACAGAAGGAGAATACAGGCAGACTGAGCCACAATGGAGTCGTCGTCCTGCTCAAGGGCACTTCACTTAACACGAGCAGATCGGAGCGACACATTCAGTCCTCAAGGAGTTTTTAAACAACTGCTGATAGTTTCAACAAAAATGTAAAGCTCGGGTTTTTCTGATTGTAAAAGTGTTTTTCACCTCATGTGATTCTGATTCACTTTAAAGATGTGTGGAAATAGATTACATGAGTAGGGTGGACTGTGGATGAGGCCTCTCAAAGAAGTGATGAACAAAAGTACACACAAATAAACTTTGGTGAAGTAAAAAAACAATATGAAAGAAGTTGAAAAAAAGAAAGATGAAGCTTTGTCAAATCAACTATACCACTCTTCATAACAATCGAACTCTCATGCTCTCATTAAACTACACCGTGATGTACTGCTCATAGTATTGAGTATAAATAGAGCGTCATATACATTATAGTATGTTGTTCTCATTTGTACTGTCTCATGAATTTATAAGCAGTGTAGAGCATCTCATTCAAATACCCTTAAAGAAAAGACATGACCAAATAACCAAGCATTGCATTTAAAGTAAAAAGGCAAAAAAAGTATTTGGTTGACCAAGTCTTTTAGTTGCAACAATACTGCTTGATAACCAATGTTAGCTTTTTTTCACTTGTGAAAAGTTGCTGAAACGTTTCTTTTGCAACCTATTTATTGATATGATTATACAAAATATGGTGTTCATCCGACAAATGCATGTTCCTTACTGTGGTAGAAATAAATGAGCTTTGAGATGATATAAATTATGTGCACACACACTGGTATAGATTAAAAAAATATACATTGTTTTTACAAATGTGTACATATGATTAATCTGAAAATTTACAAAATCATATAAATTGTGATTACGAGTTAAATAAGTGTAGGAATTTTTAAATGTATACTCCTTACTTCTCCATACTATTTATTCAATCTCAGGATACACACTGAAATGTAGATATTTTTTCTGCTTTTTTGGAAATGAAACTCATTCATTCATCATAAAACATATTATTACAAACATACATCCCCTTGTGCCATGTTCATGTAGATATTATTGTCACGTATAAGAAGAATATGAATCATGATTCAGATGTTCTAACCTTCTCTCAATCCTTTTAAGTGTGTATACAAATACACATATGTATTTGTGCCTCACCATGAATATAGATGCAAAGCTATAATGTATACCGATACATTTTTACGATGTAATGTTTATGTTTGGTTTCATAGCTGTCCTGGTATTCACATCTTTAAAATTAATATAATTTTTTTATATAATGACATGGGCTTTTTGACATAAAAGATTCTGAACAGTGTTAGAATATAATTACAAATTATGATGCATACGCAGACGCTTTCACAGGAGCAAACACCATCTTGGTAGCACAATAAATTGAAACCAACTGTAAATGCATATTTTTACGTCTTATGTTAAATGTAATGTTTTGTGTGTTAGCCTTTTTCTCCATCATTTCAGCCTTCTTATCCTCTATACATTCCTCTTTTATGGCCCTTTCTAAATCACCTGATTAAAGCTATATAATATGGAAATTGAAAACACGGGCTGGGAGCGTAATGTGTATATTATTTGTTGTAAATGAGCTGAACTTGGAAAGAAACCACAAGTACATCCCCTTTAAACGAATGTACGGTAATAAACACAATGCACACAAGATGATATAGGATCAGGATGTCATGTTTATCGAGTAGAAGACAGAGTGTGGAACAACACAGTTAATCACCACTGTAGCAGAAAATCACGCTCCAAACCACAACATGTTTATGTAAAAATACTGATGTAATTACAGCCAATATCTGCTGGGGTTGTACAGCTGAGACGCTCATTTATTCACGCTCAGCTCTCTGGGCTCTTTTGGTTTCGCGGGAGTTTAGTCAATAGTCCTCAACCCCGGCTAAAAAGCTCATTGGTCAAAAAAAAACATTTAATTAGAGTCCGCAAATCTGGTGAGAAAAGGCAATTAATGTTACAATAATATATCTAAGTAAAGATTAGAGAAAGTCACTTTCCACAGTTTAAAGGAGGCAATTACTGCAGGAGAGACAGCACGAGCAGCTGGCTGCACACAGAGTGATGAAGTCTGTAAATCTATAACTGCGGTCAACCACATGACCTAATCTTCTGCTTCAGTTTCTAATAGTTTTTCTTGTTGTTTTTATGTATCAGCAGCTGTCCAAGTCATACTTCTTGTAGGAGTTTGTTTAATTGGCATGTATAGGATCCAAGACTAAACTAATACTTGTTTCCGTATGGAGTTTGCATATTCTCCCCATGCAAACTCTGGTTTCTGTCCACAGTGCAAAGAAATCAGTATGAAGGTGAACTCTGTTACTCTAAATGGCCTCTAGGTGTGAATTCATGAGTGTCTGGTGTACGAGGACTTAAAAAGGTTAAAACCTCTGTCATCTTTGAATAGTTAGCCCTCAAGAGCGTCCAGTTTTGCAAGCAGCAAATCGAATTAACACAAGGCTTAAAACTCTGGATGTCATCCTCGACAGCACTCTAGCCTTCCAGTCTCACATCAATAACATTACCCGGTCTGCCTACTTCCAACTATAAAACATCGACCGTCTCCGCCCCTCCCCTTACCCCGCCCACACTGCCGCCATCCTCCACAGCCTCGTCACTTCCCGCATAGATTACTGTAGCTCTCTCCTTTTGGCCTCCCTCACAAGTCCCTCCATAAACTTGAATTGGTCCAGAATTCAGCTGCCCATATCATCACTCGCACTCCCTCCATCCACCACATCACTCCCGGCCTCCAACAGCTCTACTGGCTCCCGATTCAGTTCAGCATTCAATTCAATACCCTCCTCCTCATATTTAAGACCATTAAGGGTGCCACTCTTGAATCAAATGAGAATTACTGTTATTATTGGCTTTTTATGTCTAAAACTGTTAATTTTGTTTTCACATTGCTGGCTATTATTACATTTTTGGTCGTGTCTTGTGCCTTGGTTAGTAGCAATTATTACCTCACCATATTGGTATTTCACAGTGGAAAAAAAGACGGTCACTTCAAAAATATTGTTTAGATTTTTTTTTTTTTTTTTACTGAACTTGAAATTTTGAAAAATGTCATGAGATCAGACAAAGGGGAGAAAAGAAAAAAGTGATGCGAAGCAACAGTGGCTCATAAAAATCATATTAATAAAACTGTTTTCATTCAAGGTAATTCTTATTGAGCAAAACTAAATTCCACTTAAGTCAACTCGATAGTAGTGCTGATGTTTTTTTATGTGGACCTTTGTGAAAATTAGTCGCCCACCCCTGCCTTAGATCCTCTTCCTCCATTCACCTGTCTGTCCCCTCTGCCCGTCTCACCACCATGGGAAGCAGAGCTTTTATAACTCACTGCATCCTAAAGTGAAAAAACTGGACTCATTCCCCCACTTCAAATCTCAACTCAAAATGCATCTTTTCATAACTGCTTATTCTCTCTGATGTCAGCTGCCTCGTGTCGTGTTGTTTTTACTGTTTTTAATGCACTGTTGTAAATTTGTACGGTGTTCTCAAGTGCCGTGAAAGGCTCCTTTAATAATAATAATAATAATAATATTAATAATAAACTGCCAATGGATTGATGGACGGATGGATGGATGCCATGTGCCAGCTGTTGCACATCATTAAATCAAACTCACGTCTTTGAGCATGTTCATGAAGCGTGATCCGAAGCGCCAGGGTTTGTGTCGGTGGCACTGCAGGGAGCTGACAGTGATCTGGGCAGTTCGCTGCGAGGCAGCAGCCACCATGTAGACGGCGTCGTACATGAGAGCCGCCTCGGTCTGAAACGGACACACGGCCATTATCACTCATCACTGCGGGGTCACAGATCTCATGTCATGTCATGTCACTTATCACATCAAGGCTGGTGATGTGCATCCAACCTCCACACCCTGTGCAATCTTAAACAACGTTAGAAAAAAAATATAAAAAAGTACAATTTCCATTTCATAAACTTCATACAGAGCAATCAAGCAGGAAATCATCATCAGTCACACAGTGCACAATTTGGTCTGCAATTTTATTTAAAGCAGCTTTCTGATTGTACACACAATCAGAAGGGAACATGGCGGATTGCTTAATGTAGACTCAAGTGCTTGCAATGAGATATACGTAATTTGTTTGAACGTCTTGTGCAGCCTCCTAAAATAGTCTTTTCTGTATACTCCTGCAAACACACTTTCAGAGTTTTGCGTACTGTATAACAGTCCTTATTGGCTGATAGGCTCGAAGCTTTAAACATGATGAATTCATCATTTAACTTACTGATTTGCTCTGTTTTTGAGTGTGTTGCTGCTAACATTATGGAAACAGTCCACTCACAAAGCCATCAGAAAAAATAAGATTAATCTACAATAATAGGTTTGTATTCTGCTAATCTTTTTTTCTCCAGTTTTCTTTCTTCTTAAATAATTTATAATAGAATCTTTTGCTTTGACTCTATTTCAATATTAGGCATCTGATAGTGCTGCAAGACGTTCATCATGAAAATGTCATTTTAGTTTATTCATATAATTTTAAGCTCGATGAATATGGAGCAATTTACAAAGAAATGAGTGAGGCTCACTCCTTTCTCAAATTTTTAAGAAAAAAAAGGCCTAAAGACTAATAATGACGAAACTCTGAAATAACCAAGAGTGAATTGGATTCATGGATCCAAACATCTTTAAATAGAAATATCACTTTTTTTGAAAAACTTCGGAAAACCTGGCATTCAGTGCACATTTACTATTTGGTTTGAGGTGAAATGATTCATTCATTAATGACTCGGAAGCCGGAAAGTTTTAAAGTTTTTACTTGGGGAAAAAAAAGATGCATTTGAACGCCAGCCAATTTAGAACACAAAATTGAAAGTTTTGTGCAGCTTTTGTTTTCATCTTCATGATAAATAACTATTCTTAATGTTGCTTTCTGTAATTAACACATTTTCATTGCAAAATAGGTGCAAACAGATGCACCTCATTAGCTTAAAGCTTAAAGTGAAGTCTAAGGATGATATTGATTTCACAAGCATCCTTTATAATGTGTTGGTCCTCAGTTGAGATCACAGCATTACTCTTCAGTCATCTGCAGACTTTTGTGGCGAAATATTGTGGAAATTCTAATCTGGCTTCCAAAAAGTTTAGACAAGTGGATCACAATTTTTTTTTTTCCCCACTTGAAGTCCCCTAGATTGCTTCTAAGAATGACTGTGGACTCGTAATGTGTTAGTTGGCCTGGTTGCGGAAACAAACATTCATTAGATTAAACTCACCGTCATCATCCCCTCCATCATCCCAGTCTCAGCCTTGGAAGGAGCCTGCAGTCGCTCCATGGCCCACCTTTCCACCACCGAGGCCACATGAGGATTGTCGATGTTGAGCAGTCTGAACCCCGTCATGTTGACCCCGCTGTAGCGGTACGGCTCCAGGTCAAGGGCGAAAAGGTCCTTCGGGGATTCAAGAGTAATACCGTCAGTCCAAATTACAGGGATTCTGCTCTGGAGATGGCCGGGGTAAAAGGGATACTTGATTAAAACAATATACCATGTAATACTGTGGAATTCTGCCAAGGGCACAGAACACATCCAGCAGTCTTATTATGAAACAAACCACAGATGTTTGAGCTTATCTGCATAATCTTTGCTTAACCGAATTTCCAGGTGAACACACACACACACACACACAAGCACACACATGTTTAGGATACATGTGCAATTAAGGCAACGTAAAGTGAATTTTATTATGGCATATTATACACATTTCTTCCTTTGCATCTTTCACAAGTGCGATAAAACAAAACATTGCGTGTGAGTGTGTTCTTACCAGTGTGGTGAAAAAGAAGTGATAATATTCGGTCATCATTCCCATGGACAAGATCTACACAGGATGAGAGGCGCAAGTTTAGAGATTTCCAAAATGACCAACCGACCAGCTCTACATCCAAACTCAATGACTTTTGCAAATTAGACATCCCATCCATTTAGTGAATTCTCCCATTGCGTATCGTTTGCATGGGTTGCTTTAACAAGCACCCAATCAAATATATGTCAGTTTGCCCATGTTATCCTAGCGTCTCCAATTAATCTTGTGTGCAGTTTGCCTCACAATGTGTATGTCTGGCATGGAAATGAGCTCTGCTTGGATTTGGGAATGAACATAGGATTTCAGAAAGGGATGGAATTTGACTAATCTTGCACGTACTGAATATTAAAACCCAAAGCAATGCAAACCAAAAAAACATTTTTAAATAACATTGAGACTACATCCTATTTTAAGAGACTGCATTACATTTCTTAAGTGTCAAGTTTAGGAATTTATCCTGAAGGACAATGACTTGAATCCAAAATGTGCCGTTTTGCTGTATGAGTCACCTGTTTGAGAACATCAGCTGATGTCTGGTAGGAGCAGTCAAAGATGACGTAAAACTCCTTCCCCTTCTTCATCTCCTTCAACAGCGGACGGGCGTCTTTACTTCCTGTAGGCAGCTGGCGGATCTTGATTTTGATGCTGTATCTGGACGGAGCTTTGATTAGCTCCTGCAGACGAATCAGTCCTGCAGTTTGAAGAAGAGATAAACAACCATCAGGAAGTGTAAAGTCTTTCAATAACTGCATGTTAACAGTGTTTTTCTAATGTCCCCGTTGAAAAAAGAAACTATTATAGTAATACATGACAACAATCTATCTATCTATCTATCTATCTATTTATTTCGTGAGTAAAAATAGAACATAACTTAACCTAATAGATTTATTTATAGCTATTTTACCTAAACAATAACAAATTCTTACTTTTGTCTCAATTTAAGATATTTTCAACTTAAATATTAAAATTTTCTTCAAACTTATTTCACATTTAAATTTGTATTAATGAGTATTTAAGCAGATAAACATAAAATCCAAGCCCAAAAAATATTATAAGCTTTTTGCAGAGGTGAATCTTTTTAGCTTTAGGAGTTTATTCTGGCTAAACATTAAAATACAGAAAATGAAAATAAATACAGAAAAACATTATGAAGACATTAAAAATATATTAATTAAAGAATGCATTAAGGCTATAAAAGGAATGATTTAAAAACAGCATGATGTTTTAAAAACAGCAAAATAGGTCAAATAAATAGTTAAGGAATTTATAGAGATACATTTAGTGAATGTACAATCTATTGTTTATTCAAATGCCTGTGCAAATAAGAATGTTTTAAGTCCTGATTTAAAGGAAGTGACTGTGTCAGCAGTCTTCAGGTATTCAGGAAGTTTGTTCCACAGGTGAGGAGTGAAGGGACTAAAAGCTGCTTCACCTTGTTTGTTTCTGACTCTAGGAACACTGAGTAAACCTCTTCCTGAGGACCTCAGAGGTCTGAAGGTTTCATATTCTACAAGTAAATCTGAGATATATTTTGGCCCGAGACCATTTAAAGCTTTATAGACCAGAAGTAAGATTTTGAGGTCGATCCTTTGTCACACAGGCAGCCAGTGCAGGGATTGGAGAACAAGTGTAATGTGCTCCACACTCTTGGTGTTGGTGAGAATTCTGGCTGCAGCATTCTGGATGAGCTGTAGTTGTCTGACAGATTTTTTTAGTGAGGCCTGTAAACACATCGTTACAATAATCCAACCAACTGAAAATTAATGCATGAACAAGTTTCTCAGAATCGTGTTGGGTCAGACATCCTTTGATTCTTGCAATATTTTTCAGAGGGTAGTAAGTGGATTTTGTTGTTGTCTTAATGTGGCAGTTGAGTTTCAGGTCTGAGTCCAGAATTACACTCAGATTTCTGGCCTGATTTGATGTCCTGAGTGACATAGAGTCAAGATGAGCACTGACCTTTAACCTTTCTTCTTTTGGGCCAAAAACAATTACCCCAGTTTACTCTGGGTTGAGTTGTTACGTGTTACTATAACACCGTTACTTTTGACAGTAACTAACGCATTACTTTTTCAATAAAATAACTCAGTTACCGTTGTACTTAGCATGTGGGGTCACATGTAGGAGATATTGTTTTTGTTATGAAAGCACACAAAATACCTCCGTTAATGTTACAATATGACAGAAGTTACATTGCAAAAAGGAGGTGAAAAAATGAAAAGTCTATTTATAGCACTGACAAATTTAGTCCCATTATTCCTGGCCCTACTGGCCTTGTGGAAGCCTAATGTTGACTTATATTGGAAGCGAAGCAGGGAGGGCTGTGATGCACAAGTTCACACCATGAAAAACTGAAGGTGAAGTTGCTCACTCACCTCATTTCCTTGTTTTGCAGCCACACCCCAAACATTTCAAGCCCACACCACACATTTGATTTATCCAATTAATTTTTTGTTTATTTTCTTTAGTCTTACATTGTGTAGATTGAGTGCACACGTTTCCATATGTAAAGACAATCAGATCACTCTTCTGTTGTATTAATTATGTTTTTCTATTTTGAGTTACCTGGTGGGAGGGGTCATCCTGCAGTGGCAAAAGGCGGAGCAACAGACCAGAGACTCTTTTATGCCAACGCCCAGGCAATCGTGTTGTCAAAATATGACATTAATCCTGATACCAACAGGCAAAGGTTCCACTCCCAAGACGATAACCCTGAAGAAAGCCCAAAGGAGTCATATGTGAGGCTCAAGGAATTTTATGGGAAATGGATCCAGCCAAAAGGTAAATCCATCCAGGAAGTGAGATAATCATACAGGAAGAATACTTGAGAATGTTGTCCCCTGGGCTTCAGGTCTGGATCGGAGAGCATGACTCATGAGAATCAGCATTGGAAGCTGCTACGCTGGCTGACATCTTTGTGGCTGCCAGGAAGAAAGGACAACCATGGAGTTACAACTCCTGGAGACCAAAGGATGACCGCAAACCAGCCCAACAGAACCACCAGAGGCCAGGAACCGGTTTGGGTAAGCCTCCCATGTTGGAGAACCAACCATCTAGCCAACCATTAAATCATGCTAGAAAAGGACAAGTGTGTTTTCTCTGTGGAGTAAAAAAGCCTCACAAAGCCTATGTGCCCTAATAACCAATCCAAGATGACTCAAATATGTTTTGTGCCATGTACTCATGTGCAAATTGGGCCAAAGACAGACCAGTCAATTAAAATGACAAAAATTGAGGTAAATGGAATGAATCTCATGGCTCTAATTGATTCCGGGAGTGATCAGACTCTTGTAAGCAGGCAATTTGTACCTCCAAATCTAATCAGCTTGAGATGAGACGAGCTATCCAACCACTTTCACTGGCCTGGTCTGCGCAGGGATGTCACTCAGTTCTGTTGAAGTTGTCCGCAATGCCAGATAAGATCAGCTAAAAGGCCACCTAAAGTCCCACTCCAAAAATTACCAATCATTGGAACCCCGTTCCTGCACCTGGGAATGGACATTGTGGGTCCAGTCGAAAGGTGTAAGGCTGGAAATCGATATATGCTGGTTATAACAGATTATGCCATAAAATACCCTGACGTTTATACACTGAAGTCCATAAAAAAAACAAATCTGTAGCTTTTTTTCTGGTGCAGTTCTTTGCGAGGGTGGGCTTCCCACGGGAAATACTGACTGATCAAGGATCTAACTTCATGTCCACTCTACTGAAACAGGTATACAAGCTACTGGGGAGAAGGAGTTTGAGAACAACGCCATATCATCCTCAAACTGTTGGACTGACAGGGCGCTTCAACCAAACCCTGAAGCAGATGCTTCGAAAGTTCATCGACGACAGTGGAACAGACTGGGATGTGTAGCGTCTTTCTCCTGTTGGCATACAGAGAAGTACCCGAAGCCTCCACTGGCTTCTCTCCGTTTGAACTCTTGTATGGACATGAAATGCGGGGACCTCTTTCATTGTTCAGAGATCTGGGAGGGAGACCAGGGGAGAGCACAAACTGTTAATGTGTCCTATGTTTTCCAGATGAGAGAGCGATAGGAGAAAATGAAAGAGCTTGCTCAATCACACATGGTGAAGGCCCAGCAATAGCAAAAGTCCTGGTATGATCAGTCAGCCCGGCAGAGATCCTTCAACCCAGGACAGAAAGTGCTAGTGCCCCTCTCCAGTGATGATCACATGCTTCTGGCAAAGTGGCAAAAAAAACTGACTGCCTGACTACCTACCATGTATCAACACCAGGACTGGCACTGTCAAGTAAGGTGCTTCACATAAATCTCTTGAAGGAGTGGGTGCAGTGACCTGAAAGGAAGTGATGCTGATTAGAGATGTGCTGGAGGAAGAGCATGAGCAATACTTGCCTTTAATGGATGCCTTTGTGCAGTTTGACCTGAGCCACCTTACCGATGACAAACGGCAGCAGGTGAGAGAAATGTGCACATCAGAATAATTTCAAGAGAAGCAACATTGTTGAACATGATATTGTTCTGAAAGAAGGTGCATCTGTGAGACGGCTTAGTTACAGGATTCCTAAACGGCTGTTGGCCTCCTTGAAGAAAGAGACGGACCTGATGCTGTCCCTTGGGATCATCGAGACTTCAAAAAGTGAATGGTGTAACCCAGTGGTACTAGTGCCAACCAAGGATGGTAGTATGAGATTTTGCATTGACTTGAGGTATTTGAATTCATTTTCTCAGTTTGACTCATACCCCACTCCAAGAATTGATGACCTATTGGAACGCTTGGGGAGACCAAAATATATATCAAGACATCTGTAAGGGTTACTGGCAGGTTCCACTCACTGGGGAACTGACTGCATTCAGGACACCATGGGGGCTCTTCCAGTTCACGGTTTTGCCATTCAGCCTGCATGGAGCTCAAGCTACGTTTCAGAGGCTCATGGATCAGGTACTGTGCAACGTCACTGATTTTGCTGCTGCATATTTGGATGACATTGTCATTTACAGTACCACCTGGGAGCAGCACTTGGAACATCTGGAGGCTGTCTTTGATCGTATCCGTGCTGCTGGGCTGACAGTCAACCAATCAAAGTGCGTTTTATTAGCGGATAATAAAACCACAAGTCAACAAGATCCAGGCTAAAGAATATAGAATCTTGTCCTTCACCACAGACAAGAAAGCAATTGCGATTATTTCTCGGCATGGCAAGTTTTTTGTTATCGTTTCATTCCCCAGTTCTCCACCAGGGCAGCTTTACTCATGGTCGCCCAATCAAATCCTGTGGACAGAGGCGGTAATAGGTAGCTTTCCAGGACATCCAGAAATCACTGAGTAAGAAGCCAGTGCTATACAATCCAAACTTTGACGACCATTTCTATTGAATGAGTTTGTTTTTATTGAATGGATTTTATCTGCTGTGTTGATAGACAAATTTCTGCTCTGTTGAACAGACAATAAAGTTTATTCTATTCTATCGTCTAGGAAGAGAGTTCACCTTGGAGACAGACCACAAGGCTCCTCAGTGTATGGAGAGGATGAAGGATTACCTGGTGGTACCTGGCACTACAACCATTCCACTTCAACATCCAGCACATCCCAGGAAAGGACAACCATGCAGCCGACTATCTCTCTCGCAGTTCCAGCGAGAGTCCCGAAGGGGGGGAGTGTGTGATGGACAAGTCCACACAATGAA
>OMNM01034921.1:11567-26302 GCA_900302745.1 Parablennius parvicornis | reverse complement strand
CTGGGCGTGGCCTCTGGAGCCGCCAACGGGACGGTCTGTGTGCTGTGGCTGACCTTCACCACCTGAAAGAGGAAGACCGAGTGAAACTTTGACCCTCCGACACAAACCGCGCACACACCTATGTGACTCACCTGACACCTGGACGCCATTCTGAAGTGCTGCTTCCTCTCCCGCGTCCTCCTCCTCCTCCTCCTCCTCCGCTCATCCACCGAGTCATGGTCGTCGCGGTCCATCAAAGGAAACATGGCACAGTCTTCAGCCTCCTTCTCCTCCGCCTTCTTCAAGCTCCTCCTTCCGTACCTGCGTGCACGGAACCTTTTCAGCGTCTGTGTCCAGAAGGCCTGGACCGCCTGAGGAGCGGGTCCAGCTGACTGAGTGAAGGTGGACGTTACCTGGCGAGGGACTCCGTGTCAAAGTAGCAGATGAATCGTCCTCGTCTGAACTGACGGACCAGCTTGTCCACCCGCCGCTCGTCCTCCTGCTCGATCTGGGCCCAGGACTTTCCCCTGAAGGAGTCCGGGATGCGTTCTGGTGCCGGCAGAACGTCCTCGATGGGCAGACTCCAGAAGCCCTGCTCCAGGTGTGCTTCAACACTTTTGCGTTCTCCTTTCAGGGCGCAGTCCAGCTGGTTGGAGTAGCCCTGGTTCTCCAGGTCCACCTGACAGTCCGTGAGCCGGCTGAGGTCCCGCCTCTCCGAATGACTCGCCTGCACAGGTGCGTCGAGGCGGCTGTGCTGGAGGACGACCTACAGAGAGACGTTTGCCGTCAGCGACGGAGACAAACGGAGGCTCCGCCCCCTGCAGACACGTGGCTACCTGTGCAGACGACTCCCAGTTTTCACTCTGGGTTTCCGTGGAGGCTGGGAGGCTGAAGTGGAAGCTCTCTGTCTCCTCTTTCACGTCACGGCTGTCGCCATAGCAACACCTCCGGACCACCTGATGTCAGACGACACACAGAGCTGATGAAACGATGATAATGGAGTGACTGATAATCTGAGTGAGTAAAACCGGATGAAGCGGACCTCCTCGATGGTCTGGTCCATCTGTTCACTGCCGTTTGAGAACGCCTCCTCTTTAAGAGCCTCCCTACGCTCCTTCTGCCAGGCGTCCCAGGGCCTGCTCCCCGGGGAGGGCCGGGTACCGGGTCCAGGACCGGGTTTGAGGCTCGGACCCTCGGCTGGCCGTGAAGACGACGAGGACTCGCTAGTTTTCCTCCGGTTGGTCTTCCTGTGAGCTTTTCTGTGAACGGGGGGCGTGGCCTGAGGCTGCGGGTCTGGAACATGCCCCTCCCCATGTCCAGTCAATGGATGACTGGTCTTAGCTCCTGATTGGGTGCAGATGTCCAGCTCTTCGTGTTGATTGGACGCCTCATCGGAGCTGGGCAGGTGCTTTGGCGTCCCCAGAGAGCGGCTGTCGTCAGAGAGATGCAGCTCGTCCACCTCCACTTTTGGCAACAAGGGGGTGGAGACCATCGGAAGGTCGGCGTGGGACGGCCTGGTGGAGAAACAAACCGGTGAGTCTATTTTTCCACCTTTATCGGAGGATGCAGCGCAGACGCGGCGGTGTTTGGTTACCTGGGGTCATTGTAGCGGTGCGGGTGGTGCTGCATGACATCCTGAAGGAAGCGCTTGAGCAGGTTCAGTTTGGTTCTGCTGCTGGTGGACGACACGCTGGACACGCTGGCGGTGCCTCTGGACGATGACTGCACCGAGTCCAGGTGCCGCAGGCTGGACAGGTGCTGCGACCGGTGAGCAGTGAGGGTCAGCGGAGGTCACACAGTTACAGATCACATTCAGGTGCACGGGTGAGGCATGTACCTGGTCCAGGTTAGTGTACAGCACCCTGCAGTATCCACAGTAACCCTGTCTGTGGGGCTCAGATCTGGATGGGCCTGGCTCTGGCTCTGGCTCGGACTCCGCCCACATCCTGCAGGAAAACAGATTGTGAATTACTTGTCCTTTGAGTTGTTAGATATATTTTTCCCGTGGCGAGTGTGGACCCACCTCGCGCTGGTCTCTGCCTTTCTTTGGCCATCTAATAAAAACACACAGCTTCAGTAAAGAGTAAAACACAAAAACTGGAATAATACCAAAGTGTTGACAGTTATTTTACCTGCAGCTGATGAGTCAGACATTCTGAACTGTCTAAAATACAAAAAAACAAAGCATGGGTGAAACGTTTTCTGTGTGAAGGGAATGAGATCTGAAGAAAGTATGAAACAGGTTCGAAGGCAGACAGAGAGGCTCATGTTGATGACCAACGTGAAGGTCGAGGCGTCACTGTCCAATCACAGAGCTCCATGCTGTAACCAATGGTAACCAGGTGACCGATGCAGGGGGGGAGTCCATGAGCCTGAAGAGACATGCCCCAGGAACGGTTACAGGATAGACACACGGATCGGGCTGGTTGAACTTTGAGAGGTGTAAAAAGTTTTCTCAGTAGTTGTTTTCATGTTTGTGTTGACGGTAAACAAAACGATTTGACCAATCGGAGACGACTGGTTAGCTCTGAAGCAACGTAACTACGCGACCCGGTTATTCGGCAGCTCGATCCGGGATTTCTCGCGGTTAAACCGGGCTCCGCCGCCGTGACGGCTCCGGTGACGCGCTTGTATCTGGTCTTCTTAGCATTAGCGTGCAGACAGCCGCTGACCCGCGCAGACGTTACGTCTCCTCACACCGCACGTGCTGCTGCGTAATCGGCTGCAGGAGGTAACGCGGGGCGCAGGGTGAAGAACTTGTTTACCTGCAGCTGTTTGCTTATTTTCACATTGGAAAGCTTCTCGCGCGCTGCTCTGTCGCACTGTTTGGATTCCGGTCCCCACTCTTCTTCTGCGGCGCCATCAGGCAGGCTGTCAAAGTGAGCCCAGCGGTGGGTAGGTGCTGCCACCAGCAGGTTAGATCGGGAATTGCAACCTTTCACTTTTATTGGATGAGCTGATTGAATTAATCCCACACTGGCTAATTCGGTCACCACAGCAGCTCCACGTTGAATGAATGGTTAAAGACAATGGATATTTAGATAAATAGGTATCCAACGTCTGATCTATTTATACACACAGAAGTAGGCAGTTCAATATTGGAAGCTCGTTGAACTTTTAACCTTCAGCTACAACTGGTAACTTTGCAGAAGTTTTTATAAATTAGGTTAGGGATCATTTCCAGGGGTTATAACATCACTGAAGACAAATGTCTGCTTCAAATAAGATTTCTATCAATTAGCTTGGTTTTAAAACTGCTCACCTATTCATTTACATACTTCCACAATCCAGCCATGTATGCGACACATGTGAAGGGCTTAAATAGATGTCTTAAATATTGACAGTATGCAGGTAATCTATGGAAATGAAGGTTCTCCACAGCTGAGGGAACTCTTCTAGTGATGACAGACTCTACATTAGTCTTTCACTGTGTACCACCTCCCCTCTGGTCATAATAGACAAAATCAAAGACGAGTTAACCTTGTGTTCAAGTGCTTTTTTTTTTTTATTAATGTGTCACGTGTTCTAGATCTTGTTGAACGCAGCAACGTCCATCGACTGAACAAAGTCCTCGAACGCTGTGATCTGCTCCTCCAGCATGTCTGTGCCCACCTGAGGAAGAACGACACACGTCAACATCAACACACGTTCACGCTGAATGGAGAGGAAGTTTGATGACGAGGACACTCACCTTGTCGTCTTCCACCACACAGCCAATCTGCAGCTTCTTGATGCCGTATCCGACCGGGACCAGCTTGGCTGAAATGACAATCGTCTCTCATTAATGACGATCGCATGACTCGCGTGTCAAACACTGAATCTGAGAAGTTTCAGATCTTGAAGAGTCCATCAGAATTCAGTCGAAAGATGGTGTTAAATCATCATTATCAACGTTCAGCACGTGATAGAACCTCATGTAGAACAACGTACATTGTCCCCAGACGAGTCCGTCCAACTGAATGCTGCGCACACACTCCTCCAGCTTGGCCATGTCCGTCTCATCATCCCACGGCTTCACGTCCAATAGCAGCGAGGATTTGGCGATGAGGGTGGGTTCTGAGGCAGGAGAGGGAGAAGTTTTGTTACAAAGACGAGCACAGAGAGTGAGACACGTGGATTCTGACCAACTGAGATGTCTCAGGTAAAAACAAGCGTCCATCAGGCAGTCAGCCGAAAGATGGTGATTGGTTGTTCATCAATGATCCAGTCAAGTGATTATGGGACCCTGTGACATGTTGCTCACTTTTGGCTTTCTTGGCGGCGTACTCGGCGAGCCGCTGCTCCTTCACACGTGTGGCTTCGGCGTCCTGAAACATAGAGCAGCACAGTGGTCACACACCTGAACACTGCCACTCTCACCCCACCGAGGACGCCACAGCAGCCTCACCTCCTCATCAGAGCCGAACAGATCGATGTCATCATCTTCGTCCTCATCGTCATCGTCTGCAGCGGGGGCAGAGCCCGAGGTGGTGTCGGCGACGCCGGCTGGTCCGTACTGGCCCAGAGGCTTCTTCACACCTGGCAGACTGATGCACGGGAGGGGGTTTGTTCAGCTGGCGGACGTCACACCTGTACATGTAAAGCGAGGAGGTGATCGGGCCTCACCTGCCCTTCTGGCTCTGGTAGGATTTGATGTGGTTGAACCAGCGGAGAGCGTGGCACAGGTCTGCAGGGGGCGGGGACGAGATGGCCTCAAAGACTGCCACATCAGCCTGAGATGGGACAAACCTGAGGATGAGGGGAGATTTGTTACCGTGACAACCACATTAACAATAGGTTTCTATGGACATCACGTGACAAAAGCGACCAATACGCAGGTAATTAGCGCAACTATGTTCATTATGAAACAATTGTGTAGTCAAGTTACAATTACATCTGCAGGTGAAAGCAAAATCCGTAAAAATGCAAGTTAAATTTACCATTTAGTTCGTTATTAAGCTGACAAACGCGTCACGTGGCAACATGAGCTGCATGCTGCTTCATGCTAACCGGCTAACAGCTACAACGTCGTCCTCTTTAGATTAATCGCGAATCAAATAAACCCCGTCGTCTCGCGATCATCAGTCGCTACAAATCACGGAGGTTTCAGAGATGCGGGTGTTTTTATTTCAAATGTTTATACTGTCGCGCCGACCGTAGGCTAGCAGCTAGCCACATTATCTCAGCGCGGAGCCAAGATGGCGGCCGCAGCTGCGAGCGGAGCGCAGTTTCTCGCGTCCGCTTTCATTAATGCGGGGGCTCCGGGTCGTCCGGTGCCGGACTCTGCTCACTGACCCCTCGATGTAGCTGCGCTCCGACAGGTAGCCGTTCAGCACCTTGAGGCCGGCGGGGGATTTCAGATCACCGAAGCCCATCGTGAAGGAGATCCGGAGGAGCCGTGAGAGGAGAAGGAGGAGCGGGAGGCGGGGGGAGCTGCATTTATATCCGCACCAGACTCCTCCTTAACGGACACTTGAGCTGCTCCTCCCAGGAGGAGGAGGAGGAGGAAGGGGGGGTTTCTTCTGTATTCATCACAAAGTAAAGATTGTAATCTTCACACTTTACAATCTCTGCAAGAAAATCTGAAGACAACTCTGTTTAGTTTTTTTGGACTGATTTGGCTCTTTTGCAATTGTAAAGTTAACTTTATTTCTTCTTCTTTTTTCAGGAGCGATGATTGATCAGACTACAGAAGATCTGACCCAGATGAGTCCGTCTACCATAAAGGACAGTGTCACTGACAGTGACAGAGGTGTGTTTGGGTTAAATCTCAGGCCCGCCTCTGCAACAAGAATGCAGTCCAACCTGTGTGCTGTCACGTGACCCGTCCTCCGATTGGCTGAACTCACCTGAGAAGAATCAAATAGGTGAGTTTATTCGACATCTGCTCAACACGCTGAAGTAACCACAGAAGAAGTGTGATGGGTCAGGGTCGCTCCTGCTCTCCTCAGGTAAACCACAACCAGCTGTATTTTGTCTTCATGTAAAGGGACACTGGTATCCAGCTCTAGCGAGTCTTCAGGTAAACCACACTAAAGTTTTATTTATCCAGGTAATGCTCATGGGCCTGGACTCTGCCGGGAAGTCTACACTGCTGGCACACCTGCTGACTGGACGGGTAAGGTTGTTGTTAGGTGATTCTGTTCTCAGGTGAGTTTATCCTCGGCTGAATGTGATTCCCTGTGAACTCTCAGGTGATGGAGACGTCACCAACCGTCGGCTTCAATGTGGGGACGTTGGACCTGGACAAGAAGTCATCAATGACGGTTTGGGATATCGGAGGACAAAAGAGTATGAGACCAAACTGGAAGTGAGGAGATCAGCCCCCACATGAGTCAGCGACACAACACGCTAACAACCAAACATTCCGCTGGATAACAAAGAGCCTCGGCCTGTGTTTCAGGTACTACCTGGATAACTGTAAGGCGCTGGTGTTCGTGGTGGACAGCACTGACCAAGCTCGGATGCACGAGGCCCACAGAGCACTGAAGAAGGTCCTGAGTGACGAGAACCTGAAAGGAGTTCCTCTGATGGTCCTCGCCAACAAGAAGGACCTGCCTAACTCCATGACCATCCGAGAGGTAACACTCCAGGGAGGGCAGATGAGACCCGGATTATCCTTTATTCATTTGGGCAGTCCCATTATGACATGCAGTCACATTTACAAGAGAGATTTCAGTTACATAGGACTTCTCTGGGTTTGGACTAACTTTGTGTTTGGGACCAGTTAACCTGCAGGTTTCATATTCAAGGTGTTGTTTGGACTAGTTAACCTGCTGGGTTGAGAGTCTGGTTGATCTTTGGTAGTCTGGTTAATGGTTAAACTAGTTAACCTGATGGTTTTAGTCCAGTTAATCTGTAGGTTTAGAGTCAGGTTTTTGCTTGGACTAGTTAATCTGCTGGATTTGCAGTCTAGTTTATGTTTAGACTAGATAACCTGCTGGTTTCCGTCTAGTTAGCCTGCTGGGTCTAGAGTCTGGTTAATGTTTGAACGAGTCAAGCTGCTGATTTTAGAGTCTGGTTAATGTTTAGACGAACAAATCTGCTGGTTTTAGTCCAATTGGCCTTCTGGGTTTAGAATCTGGTTAATGTTTAGATTAGTTAAGCTTCTGGTTTTAGCCTTCAGCTCCAGACACTTTTCCACTCACCCGGTCCACGGTCTCGGTCCTGGTCCTCAGGTCTCCACCCAGCTGGACCTGCCCAGCTTCCTGGACAGAGAGTGGCAGATCCAGGCCTGCAGCGCACGGACTGGACTCGGCCTCCAGCAGGCCTTCATGTCCATCAACAAACTGATCAAGAAGAGTTGATGAAGGGCGAGAGGATTGTTTTTAAAGACTTTATTGATGCTGGTGTAGAACGAGGTTTTAATGAGAAATAAAGACCGTGTGGACTCGGGTCTGATGGTGTTGTTTGAAGCTGCACTGATCCTGCCTGGAGCCTCACGTCAGGTAAACAAACGTCTCTACAGCCTCTTCCTGTCGGGCCTTCTGAGCTCGTTCAAGCTACGGAGGCCGAGCCAGGACTGGACCAGCAGGAGGACCGGCACCAAGACCCAGACTCCATTAAAGAAGACCAGGTAGACCCACAAGTAGAGCCAGCTGGACGTGTTCAGATGAGGACTCCCCGACAGCCAATCAGGACAGAAGGTCATCCAGCCACCGTACAGCTCACACACACACAGAGTGATCTGCAGGAAGTGTCTGTCAAAACAAATCAACGATTAATTCATCAGATACACACAATTACTAAATACAACAATGATAAAAATACTGAATATTATATATAACAAATATTTATTATCTTAGTACTTGTGATTGGGAGATATCAGCAGAGTACCTGCAGTATTATCTGAATTACCATTTGCATTACATGGGGTACGTGTGGCTGTATTACCTGTAGTATTTGTCCTGCAGTATTGCATGTATCAGCAGTAACCCCAGCAGAGAATCAAGGACCACAGTCAGAATCTCGATGGAGACGATTGTTGGATCAGAAACTAACCAGCGACTGTCGGCTTTACTGTACTCCTTCCCTACAGGTAAGACACAGACGACGAGGACACCGTTACTTGTTTAAATGGTCAAATCAGAGATTACGTGTCCTAAATTACTTGCGTCATTTCATATGACGAGGAGTAGAAGTACGCAGATGAAATGCAAAGAACTCAAATGTACAGGAATTGTGATGGAAGTCGACGAGACTTACAGAGTTCAGCCAGAGGACCTTCAGACGTCTCCACCGTCCCTCCCAGAGACATGTAAACAAAGGGACCTTCCTGAGGACAAAAACAACCAGAGATGTGTAACATTATATAATCCTGTGTATTTATAAGAGATACAGGGTTCATCTGAGTGTCTTTAACAGTTTTATCAGCTCCTGCCATCAAAGCCTCCTTCCTTTCTCTCTGCAGCTCGCGCTGATTCCAACTTCATAATTTTGTTTGAACCAGACCACTAAAAGTAATCCCATGCTGTGCAAACTCTCACAAACAGAAACTTTCTGATAACTAACACTTGTAAACAGAAGAAGAAGAAGCCCCGCCTACCAGCGTCAGGTGAACGATGACGTCATAGAAGAGCCACAGCAGGACCCACCAGTCCACCGCCGAGCACCGCCCACTGTACCTGTGTGTGAGCAGCACAGCTGCCAGCAGCTGGAAGCCACATGCCAACAGAGAGAGGAGGGAGACCAGAGAGACACCGGGGGGCGCCAACGAGTCCATCGGCACCACAGGTACCACAAACACACGACACGTGCAGACAATCTGAAGAAGTGTTGCAGGACTACGGTCGTGTGTCGGCCATCCTGCAGGAATACTGTGTGTCAGTGGGATTGTGTGTCACTGTGAGGACTGAATGTGGAGAGCCTGCCTCTGCCCCTAACTCCGCCCCCTTTCCTCCTGATTGGCTGTCATTTGAAAGGCTCCGCCTACTTTCTTTCAATTGGCCAGACAGCAGACCACCTCACTCACTAGCTCCCCCCACTCTCTCAGCTGAGGTCAGCGGTCACTAGTAGAATCAGGTTTGTGATGGAGTAAAGTAACTTTAATTGAGAGTATTTCTACTTTAATAGTCTTCTACAACATGAGGCCTTTCAGTGGAAAGCAGCACAGACGTGGTTTCATGGTTTTATTGATTAAATGTCACGTCATCACACAGAAAACAATCTTTGGCAGCAAAAACAACAATCAACAAAAACTGACCAGACAAACGAGCAGACAGCAGACTTCTGAATAAAGAAATCCAAATCACTTGTTTTCCAGCTGATGAGAACACATGTCGGTAAACAAGAAGCAAAAGACTGAAACTGTAAAGAAGATGAAAATGTCGGGAGAGAGCCAGAGAATTCACGGAATGTAATGCGAACGCTAGGAGAGTCAGGAAGAGGTCAGGGGAATGTCGGGAGAGCACAATAACATGGAACAAAGAACAAGGAAGTGTGGAGGAATATTCCTTGATTGATGGAGGACGCCTGTGATCTCTGGTTTCTTTATAGCACCCGATTTACTACAGTGACAGTCTGTTGCTTTTTTAATACAACTCTGGAATAGTAGAACATAATGACAAATAAATGCTGAGTGAGAAGACAAGGTGTCTCACAGAACCACAGGATTTCTTCAGGTTTTAGATCAGTCGAAGAACCGAATTCTTTAACATCATTCAAAGTAAAACCAACAAATCTGCTGAGACCCGGCGTGGAAGAACGTTTGAATAGGTACAAGGTTTGAGACTCTAGATATCAGCACAAATAATCGATATGTGAACTGTGTGAAGGCCCCCCGGCGGAGAAGCCGAGTCTCCACCACAAAACAAAGCTGAGCTCTAACGTTAACGGAACAGTTCTGCCAGTTCCATGAGACTTTCTGTGTTCAGGTAACTCGACATCTGCTGGGGGTGTCCAAGAAGCAGAGGTCAAATCTGTGGAGGACTTTGGGAATGTTGGGAGAAGGTATAAGGAATGCTGGGGGGAAATAAATTCTCCTCGTAGGAATGTTTGAGAACTGCAGAGAACTTTGGGCAAATTTAATCTGCAACCTGAAGGGAACGTTCTGGAGGGGTTGTTCTGTCCCTTTAAGAAGATGCGATTAAGATTACAGCTCAGGTTTGTTTTGTTAACCTCCATTCATCTAATGGAATTCTACTCCTCTTCCTCCTCCTCCGCCTCCTTTTCCTTGCGTTCCTCTTCTGCTGCTCTGGGCTCCTCCTTCTCCTCTTGAGGGAGCGTGGCGGACAGAGCGTACTCTTCTTCAACTCCTTCTGAAAACATGGAGACGTCGGCCTCCACCACCACTGATGCTTCCTCCTTCTCCTTTTCCTTCTCCACCTCCTTCTCCCCTTCCTCCTCCTCCGCCAGCCCCTTCAACTCCTCTTCCTGATCAGCTGGTGCCAGCTGGGCGTGGACCTCTGTGAAAGGCACCTCGTCACCGTCGCCCCCCAGTGGCGAGACCTGGATGTTTGCCTCCTCGATCTGAGCGGCGCCCTCCGGAGGCTGAGAGTCGGAGCTACTGCGATGCTGAAAACGCAAATGAACATTAGTGGAGTCCACTGAAGCATCGGGAGAATCTTGCAGGGTGTCATTTCAGTAAAGTTGCGGAAAACTCAGGATTGATTGTTTGGTGCCATTTTAAACACGAGAATGTAAAGAGAATGACGACGGAACCTCGAGGGGAACACCTACCTTCTTAAGGCCAAAGGTCAGCGGAGAAACTTTAAGACTGGATGTTTTCTGTTTGATCTTCTCGCGTTGTTCCGCAGACACAATCTTTGTGCCAATCTTTGTCATCTTCTTCTCGATATTCTGCCTGGAGAACGCCTTCTTCAGACTGTCCACCTGATGAAAGAGAGACTGTTATACCCGTCTGTCTCTACAATCGTCTGTCTACACACCCGTCTGTTTCACCTTCTTCAAACTGGAGCGTTTCAGCTTTTCAGCTCTTGACTTCTCCATGTTCTCCAGATCATGAAGCCACGGTTCCTCATCCTCCTCAAGGTCCGCCTCAAGGCCCACGTCCTCGTCAGACGATAGGTCGATGGTCTGGAGGCCCCCCTCCTGGGACTGGTTCCCGTCAACGGTTCCAGGTGCAGGTTCCTCACCCTCCTCTGGAATCTCGTCGCGAGGAAACGGCGGAGGATCCTTCACAAAAACAGTCGCTGGAATCTCGTTCTCCTCCTGAGTTAGAAAATAGAGAGACGTCAGAAGAATGTGGTCAGCAAATCCAAGAAACCAGAGAACATAAAACCAACACAGGACATCAGGCACATTTCAGAAAAACAGGAAGTCATTACAACAAGCCTGGAAGAAACATAATGAGAATGTAAGAAGAACACATGGAGTACAGGAAGTGAAAAAGGTCACGTGAATGCCCTAATAAAGCCGATATTTAGAAAAGTTGTTTGACTTGGTTCATTTATTCATTGGTGTGTTCAGATCAGAAAGTTTTGCTCTAAAGAGCAGCGTTTGTGAAACACACACACACACACACACACACACAGAGAGTGGGAGTGACGAACGCAGGATATTTTGGGAGAACAGGAATGTTGAGTGTTGCTGAGAGAAAAAAACTGCAGCATGCACATGATAACGTGTGTGTTGTAATTTCTAACCCAACTAGTATCAGTCCCTGACACAGTCTGCTGACTGTTACCATAGCAACCAACTAAACCCTCTGATCTGTTTCCGTGGAAACTTTCCAACTCCTTTCCTGCTGACGACCAAAAAAGGCAGCGGATGGAGACTCTGGGAGGAGGGACTCCAAGTCCCAGCATGCCTCTCTCACCTGGAAGATGAGCACCTTGAAGTTGTTCCGGTGGATCAGGTGGGCGTGGTTAGCTTCCAGCTTCTTCACCTGAACACCCTGACGCTCCATCCTGTCGCGAACCTGCGGGAGACGCCATCGAAGGTCAACACCCATCCACAGGTTTGTTCTCAGGCAAGTGACCCGGGCAGGTGGTGCGTTCACTGACCTCCTTCATGGTGACGGACAGTTTGCGGCTCTTGTCCAGCAGCTTGCTGACCGTGTTGGAGGTGTGGCTGTGACTTTTGGAGAGTTTTGTCATATCGGCCTGAATCCCTCTGACCACACCCTCCATCTCCACCTGGTGCACCTGAAACAGCGACCGGCCGCCAACATGTCACTAACCAACTGATAAACACTGACTAGTCGCTGACCAAGAGAACACCAGCACTATCCAGTTACTGTCCAGGAGATCACTGACACCGATCGGTCACGAACCGGAAGATTACCAACACTATCCGGTCACTGACCAGAAGATTACTGACACTAAGTAAGCAGTGATGTGGAAATGATCAACTCCAATCGGTCATTAACCAGAAAACAACCAACACTAACCAGTCTCCAATCGGGGGATTACTGACTCTAACCTGGAGAGTACAGACACAAACCAGTCACTAACCAGGAGATTACCAATCACAAACCAAGAACTGACCAGGAGATTACCATCACTAACTAGGCACTAACCAAGAGATAATCCGCCATGAACCAGTCAATAATTGTGAGTTACCAAAACGTAATCTGACAGTGTTAATTTGACTTTCCAAGTGGTTTACGAGATTAGAACAGTCACTACTACTGTCAGTTCTTTAGTCGGTACTGCAGATTATTGCAACATAGTACAGTGTGTTCTACTGTCATGACGATCAGTACTTCAATGTGTACTGTAGTGTACAATACAGAGAGTACAGTCGTATCTACTGTACAGTTCTACAGTCGGTTCTACAGTCAGTAGCCATCTGTCATACAACCATTTCAAAGATTAGAGACCAGACCCAGACCCTGACCCGGTCCTTTACCTCCATCTTATGCTGGTTCTCCTGGACCGCGTCAAGCATGAGGACCAGCTTGTCCAGCAGCGTGAGGACCGTGATGGCGTTCACAGGACCTTGATTCATCTTCTCCAGGTCCAGTCCTGACAGCAGGGCTGAGGGCGATGCCGGGTCCTCCTGGTCCAGATCCAGCTCTGGTTCCGGGGCCTGATCCTGTTGAGGGACCAGGAGGTCCTGGCTTTGGTGGGTCTCCGTGGTCACCATGATGACACTTGAGCCTGAGACTTGAGTCTCCCAAAACTCACCAAACTTCAAGCTGCAGGGAAAAAAAGACTTGTTGCCCCACCCGCCCTGTGTGTCTGTGCGTGTGTGTGTTTGTGTGTGTGTGTGTGTGTGTGTGTGTGTGCGTGTGTATGCGTGTGTGTACTGCATTGTGATTGGTTGGCTCTCAGGAAAACTTTCCAGCTAACAACCTGGAAACATTCACACCTTTAACCCTTAGACTGCCAAGACTTGCACGTCTACATTTGAAAACATGTAGGCACACACATGTACACACGGATACACACACACAGATGCACAACTAAGAGTCATCACAAACAAAAATAATAAAACATAATGGAAGCCAACTAGAAAATAAGTTGGTTTGAAAGTCAAGTTCAAGTTTAAAGTTGTCGTCTCAATGTACCAAGTTGAAAAGATAACACTGATGAATACCACGGTCTTTGTATATATATATTTATATATTTATAATACTTGTTTGGTCACAAAATGGAACAATAAAAATACACAAAAACTAATTAATCAGATCATCCTGGGATGAATTGAAATCAAATGAATGAGCTTAAAGGGTTAACATGCTCGCTCTCTCTCTACCGCCTGAAGCTGGTGTCTCTCCACCACACCCAGAGAGGAGGGGGGCAGTTGCCATGGGGACGGGGCAGGAAGGCTGTTTGTGCTGGAAAGAGAGAGAGAGAGAGTGAGACACACACACACACACACAGGGAGTCACTGTCTCTTGATCATATTTCCAAGGTGAAGTCATGTAGAAGGAAAACTCTCCCCCCCTCCTTTCCTCTCTTTGTGTGTGAAGCTCATTCGCCCTCCTGTCAGAGGAAAAGCAGCTGCCAACATCAAACTACACGAGTTCATGTAGAAAAGAAATCTAAACTTTCACCACCAGTCCATGTAAAAACAACTCTTTAAAAAACGTAAATAAGATTGAAAGACAATATGAAACTTGATTGAAAACAATGAAAAAAAAGAGGAAATGGAAGAGTTATTCGCTTCATAACGTAACATATGTTAATTGACCGTTTCGAAATAAACAAGTTGAGTAAGTGTAATGTGTCTTGTCGTCCAGCAGGTGGCACTGCCAATGTTTCGGCTGGCGCTGTGTGCATCACGTGCCAGGGAAGAAGTTATCCTGTCAGCTGACTGCGTGATGAGGAACTGAGCGAAAAGCTAACAGAGCATCTTTATCCTCCTCCTTGGTCCTGGAGGAAACATGGCCTTCGTCACGGCCAACTGGAACCCGCTGGGAGACGCTTTTTATCGGTCAGTTTGTCTCTAGTGTTCATGCTTGTCGCGGCGCACGGCCCGAGCGGGACACCTGCTCGAGCTCACCTGACAACGGGCGTTAGCTGTTAGCTCACAATATTTACATTTACTTTCATATCTAAGATGGATGTCTTTGGCATGAGGTTGTTTGCAGTAAGAAAGAGCTGTTTGGCATGTTGTTGTTTACTGTAATATAGAGCCTTGTGACATGTTGTTTACAGTAAGATGGAGCTATGTGGCGTGTTATTGTTTACAGGAAGACAGAGCTGTATGACATGTGTTGGAGCTTAAAGGATGGACTCAGAGACAGTTTAGTGGCTGCAGCGCCGTATGGAGGCCCCATAGGTAATACACAAACACACACACACACACACACACACACACACACACACACACACACACACACACACACACACACCTCCCTCTCTCTCTCT
>OMNM01034921.1:0-11547 GCA_900302745.1 Parablennius parvicornis | reverse complement strand
TCTCTCTCTAACCTGTCTGTCCTCCAGCTGTCCTCAGAGAGCCACTCCGCCGGTCCCCCAGTTCTCGCCCTCAGTTAGAAATTTTCTCCTCGTCTGGGGTTTCCATTGCAAGTTTCCCTGTAAGTCCACACTCTAGTTACATTACTGGCTGTAGTTACATTATTGTCCACCTGTCTCACCTGTCTGCCTGTTTCTCCCGTCTGCCTCTCAGTGGAAGAGCGGCCCGGTGGTTCAGCTGGGTTGGACGGTCAGCGATGAGCTGTTGTGTATTCAGGAGGACGGATCTGTCCTCATCTATGACCTGTTTGGATCCTTCAAGAGACACTTCAGTATGGGACAGGTCAGTCTTAACCAGCTAACTAACCTCTCCAGTGTGAGTCTCTTCACTAATCCTCTAGTTTTCTGGGTGTGGTTTGAACAGGAAGTGGTCCAGTCTCAGGTGTTGGAAGCCAAAGTGTTCCACTCACCTTATGGCACAGGCGTTGCCATAGTTACGGGCTCTGCCAGGTTCACCCTGGCAACCAACATCGATGATCTGAAGCTTCGCAGGTTACCTGAAGTTCCAGGTAAGACCTGTCTGTCGCTCTCACTGTTATCCCTGACCCGACTGTCTCTAAGTCTGTCCATCTTCAGGCCTGCAGGGGAAGCCGTCCTCCTGGCTCGTCCTCTCGCAGGACAGACAGACTAAAGTCCTCCTGTCGAATGGACCTGAGCTCTTCATCCTGGACAACACGTCTTGCACTGCAGTGGTGAGACAAGCAGCTCCTGCTGACAGATGACAGGTGAGTTACCTGTCTGTCTGACCAGCTGATTGTCTCTCTGTCTTCAGTGTCCTCCAGGTCTCAGTCCTCAGGCAGGAAGCATCGTGCACATGTCTGTGTCCTTCAGCTATAAATATCTGGCTCTCTTCACCGACACTGGACACCTGTGGACTGGTACCGCCAACCTCCAGGTGAGCTCCTCCAATGAGCTGTCGGACTTCTGACCTGAGGGGGCGGGTTTAGAGCGCATGCCTGACAGGTGCTTCTTCTCTGCAGAAAAAACTGAGTGAAGTTGATACCAAGAGGTCAACGAAACCCAAACAGATGTTGTGGTACGTTTACCAGTTGAACTAGCTGCCTGACTGCCTGTTAACTAGTCTGAACCCGTCTCATCAATCCTTCCTGTCCAGGTGCCGGAGACCGCAGAGCCAGCAGCCGTCAGTGGTGTTGATGTGGGACCGGCTCCTCCTAGTGGCTGGAGTGTGTAACGACACCATTCAGTATCCTTTCAGTTCACACTGTGGAACCACTAACTAGTTCTTCTTCAGATAAATGGGGATGTGTTGACGTCGTCCTGGGTCACAAAGCTCTCTCAGTGATTCACTCTCTATTCTTTAGTTTGACCTTTGACCTGACCTCAGATTCCCGATCGATGATCCATGCGTTCTCGTTGGAGAACTGGACGGAGTTCGGATCATTAGTTCGACCAATCAGGAGCTGCTGCAGGAGGTTCCTCTGGTGTGTCAGGACATCTTTAAGATCGCCTCCATGGCTCCTGGAGCGCTGCTGCTGGAGGCCCACCGAGAGTACGAGGTACCGCCTCACAGCGGAGGAACGACGCAGTGGTACAGCAGAACAGTCCTGCCATGTTTTGATTTGCTTTCTATCTAGAAATCCAGTCAGAAGGCTGACGATTACTTGAGGGAAATCAAGGAGCAAAGCATGCTGGGAGAAGCGGTGCGACAGTGTGTGGAGGCTGCCGGCCACGAGTACGATTCCAGTACCCAGAAGTCCCTGATGAGGGTGAGACAGCTTACGTGGTTAAATGTTCGATGTCTACGTTGAGCTGTGGTGTCACGCTACCTGTCGTCCACCAGGCGGCGTCCTTCGGGAAGTGTTTCCTCACAGACTTCAGCCCCGATGCGTTTGTGTCAACCTGCAGAGAGCTTCGGGTTCTCAACGCCGTCAGAGACGCCGCTGTTGGCCTGCCACTGACGCACACTCAGTATCCTCCCACCGCACAGCGGCATCATGGGAAATGTAGTCTGCATGTCAGCCAGCATGAAGCACTTTTCTTTAACCTCCCACTTCAGGTTCAAACAGATGACGGTCCAGGTGCTGATCGACAGGTAACTCAACCATCTCTCTCTCTGTGTGTGATCGTCTGTCTTCCTCTCACCTCTCACCTGTCTCTCTCTCTCTCGCTCTCTATGCGTCTGTCTCAGGTTGGTGTATCGACAGTTTTATCCATTGGCGATCGAAGTCTGCCGCTACCTGAAGATTCCTGATTATCAGGGAGTGAGCCGGGTCCTCAAACACTGGGCGTCCTGTAAGGTAACCTGACTCCCGGCTGTGTCTCACTCCGGCCTGGATCCCTCCCTGTCTCACCTGAGCGAGGGCTTTGTGGGTGTGTCCAGGTGCAGCAGAAGGACTTGTCGGATGAGGCCATTGCCCGGGCCGTGTGCCTGAAGGTGGGAGACTCGCCTGGAGTCTCGTACTCGCACATCGCAGCCAAAGCCTACGAGTGTGGACGGACTGAGCTTGCCATCAAGGTGTCGTGCACGCGAGTGATGCTGTTGTTTGTCACGTGTCTGAACCCTGAACGCAGCGAACGCTAACGCGAATGATCCCATGTTTGTGTGTAGCTGCTGGACTTTGAGGCTCGTTCTGGAGAGCAGGTCCCTCTGCTGCTGAAGATGAAGAGGAGTCAGTTAGCGCTCAGTAAAGCCGTGGAGAGCGGAGACACCGACCTCGGTGAGTCCTTTAGCCCCGCCCCCTACACGTCTGATAGCACCATGGTCTCAATCTGATGTGTGTGTGTGTGTGTCAGTGTACACGGTGGTCAGTTACCTGAAGAACGAGATGAACCGAGGAGATTTCTTCATGACTCTGAGGAACCAACCAGTTGCCCTCAGCCTCTACAGACAGGTACACTCATCTCCATCCCGCTCGTCATCAACTTTTCGTATCCACACTAAAAGTTTAAATGTTAACGAAGCTGCAGCAAACAGGAAGTGAGGCTCGGCGAGTGGGTAGTGAGAAAAAAGAAGTTCAACACATCATCGGAAATGACCCACAGCAGGAAACAGGAAGTGAGAAATAAGAAGTTGGGCAAAGCTAACAGGAAGTTAGGCAAAGCTAACAGGAAGTTAGGCAAAGCAAACAGGAAGTTAGATGGATCAAACAGGAAGTTAGGCAAAGCTAACAGGAAGTTAGGCAAAGCTAACAGGAAGTTAGGCGGATCAAACAGGAAGTGAGTTGCAAACAGATTTGTAGAAATTTGTTTAGAAACAACTAGATTGTGGGATTTGATTTGAAGGAAGTTTTGTAAGGTTGGACACACACACACACACACACACAGGGTTGTATTCTAACCTCAGGTTGTGTGTTTTCAGTTCTGTAAGCTGCAGGAACAAGAGACTCTGAAGGATCTCTACAATCAGGACGACAATCATCAGGAGCTCGCTAACTACTACGTCAGCGCCAGCTACAGAGAAAAGGTAAAAAACGACTTCCAATGATCGACAATATCACCAAACAGCTGCATTGATCACTGTGTGTGTGTGTGTGTGTGTTTGTGTGTGTGTGCAGAGGTTGGAGAGCCGTCTGTCGCTGCTGCAGGGCGCCGTGGACGAATACAACAAAGCGAAGAACGAGTTTGCGGTGAAGGTAAAGTTGAGTGACAGACATGGTAAACGCAGAGCTCCCACTTGGCTTCATGTTGTTTTTTTTGCACCGTTTGCTCTTCAGGCCACAGAAGAAGAGATGCGCCTCCTCCGATTCCAGCGGAAACTGGACGACGAGAAGGGGGCGGGGCTTCTTGGCCTGTCGCTGCAGGTTTGTACGGATGTTGGCGCAGTGAAACGTTGAATGGAAAAGCGGCTCGGCAGTAACGTGCGGTGTGATGTGTGGTCTCAGGACACCATGGAGGCTCTGCTGGCGTTGGGACTCCACAAACAGGCTGAGCAGCTGTACAGAGACTTCAGGGTTCCTGACAAGAGGTGAGACCGTCACATTTCTCACTCCTCTAACGTGTTGTGATTGGTTCACTGATGGCCCGCCCCTTCCTGTGCAGGTATTGGTGGTTGAAGCTGAAGTCTCTGGCAGAGAAGGAGGAGTGGGACGAATTAGAAAAGTTTGCCAAGAGTAAGAAGTCTCCCATTGGCTACCTGGTAAGAAGTCCCGCCCCGTTAAGTTCAAAACGATAAATCCTACATTACCCAGAAATCTTAGCTGTGTTTCTTCTTCAGGCATTTGTAGAAGTTTGCATGAAATTCAACAACAAGTATGAAGCCAAGAAGTACGTTTCCAAGGTGACGCCCGAGCAGAAGGTCAAAGCTCACCTGACCATCGGGTAAATCACGTGACATCATCACACAGGTGAGATATAGTGATGAGACCGGTGCTCACGCTGCTTCTGTCCGTCAGAGACCTGGAGGGCGCCGCCGACGCCGCCATCGAGCGTCGGAATGAATCAGAAATTGGCGCGGTCCTCTCCAGGTGCTCTGCCTCCGACCGCCTGCTGATCGAGAGGCTGAACCGAGGCGCCGCCGCCAAGAAGTGAGCCGGATTCGGAGTATCGTAACCATGGCAACGTGTCTCTCTGCTTAGTCACTGTTTTGTCTTTCTGTGTTTGTGCCTCAATAAAAGCTCCCAGCTAATGTGCTTCTTTTCTAAAGAGTTTGTCTCCCTGTTGACTTTTTTATACTGAAGACACTGAAACCCTGAAGGAATATGGAAATATGTATAAACAGAGCAGTAAACAAGCCGAAGTATATTTGAGATTTGAGACGCGGTGAGCTTCACATGCTCGTCGCCTGGAAATCAAAGGTAACCCTCATGTTGAGTTCAATTGTGGGATTCCTTGTCCTATTGTTCTGATGGCCATCTGCTAAGTCATGCTGGGGCAGGATTGGTACAAAGTTCTGTTATATAAACAACATGAAACTATGACAAAGGTGTCTTATGATGACGGCACCAAAAAGTAGACCCAGAGTTCATCTGCTATCGGCCTCATAAACGCATTAATTCAGACATTCTAGGAGAGAGAATAAGCCTGTTTGAGTAAGAACAAACATAATAACTCATAAACATTAATAGTAGGTATTAGACCAGTGGACAATCCTGCAATGATCTGTACATATTATATATATAAATTAGTGGATTAAATACCGTTGTTGAACTGTGACCTGGTTGTGCTTTTGGTCGGGGTGGGCCGGCGGAGGGGTGGAGCTGAGAGTTGTTAAATAACTGGAGAGAGCAGTGTTTGTCCTCACAGTGCAACAGGAGGAAACGAGGAGCAGCAGCGGGTGAGTGGAATCGATCAGAAAACTTAGAAGTTGCAACATGCCGTCCCGTACGAGGCCGATGAGTTTTCGCACGTGAAATATGACGCCACGTCATTGCCAAGTGAAGAAGACGGCTGTAAATTAGTTTTGGTGGAGGTCTCGGAGTATGCAAAGCACCTCTGCTCACGCGAGTAGTCCTGGGCATGCGCAGTAGTGCGCGTTGTCCAGCTCTCTCAGGAGAGTCGTTTCTTTTGGCTCGGATCACAAAAAAGAGTCGATTCTTTTGGCTAAATTACTAAAAAGTATCTGTTATTGGCTCAAATGAATAAAAACAGTTTGTTCTTCTGCCTTGATCACTAAAAAGAGTAGTTCTTCTTCCCCAATGACTGAAAAGAGTCAGTTATTTTGGCTCGGAGAAAAAAAAAAAAAAATTGGCATCTCCAATATTTCTGTTGGATCTGAAAAATTTATTTATTTGCATAAGATACGCAATGTGGAAAAGATTGAAGGCTGATAGTTCAAAATAAATATCACTTCAACCCAAAAGTCCAATTTGATCCCCCCGTTATTTATAGTCACAACGATTTTTATGGAGAATCACACGAAATAGAATGAAGATCAGCAACGAGGTACAGTTTTTTAAAAATGACATTCTTACTGTGTATATTGTATGTTGTACTGTGCTTTAAGTACCGTGAATTGTAAAAGCCATTGTTTCCATGAAAACAGCGTGACGGTAAAGGTGGTTCTTCTGCTTGCTGATTGGTCCAGACCTGCCATGTCTTCGGTGAAAGTTGAGTGTGTTGTGAATCCGGGCACTCTGCTCGGTGAGGGGCCGGTGTGGGAGGAGTCGGATCAGAAGCTGCTGTTTGTGGATATCGCGGGTCAAAAGATCAACCGCTGGAGTCCATCGACCAATCAGATCGAAACTGTTGGAACAGGTGGGCCAATGAGCTCTTTGGTCTGTGTTTCCCCAAACGCTGCCTCACCTGTGAGACTCTCGCCTGTCTCTCCTCAGATGACATGGTGGGCTTCGCGGTTCCTCGCCGGTCAGGTGGTTACGTGGCTGGTGTGGGATGCAGCATGGTGGCAGTCGACTGGTCGACTCAGAAGACGACAACACTGGCAAAGGTCGACGAGGACAAACCCGACAACCGACTGAACGACGGAAAAGTGGATCCTGCCGGACGGCTGCTGGCAGGTGTGTGTCTGTTCTCCTGTTTGCCTGCCGCTGGGCGTTATCTGTGTTGTCATGGTAACAGTGCCATGTGTTCAGGTACGATGTTAAGAGACGTAGTGGCGGGGAAGAAACAAGGATCTCTGTATTCTCTCTCCTCTGACCTCACGTTGACCAAACTCCTGGGCCAGGTAACCCCACCACTCGGTGTTTACCTGTCTGTTTATTGACGGGCCTGTCTCACTCTGCGTATCCCCGTTGGTCTGTCTCTCAGGTGGAAATATCTAACGGGATGGACTGGTCTCTGGATCAGAGCACCATGTTTTACATCGACAGTTTGTGTCAGTCCGTCGACGCCTTCGACTACAACATGCTCACCGGACAATTGGGTGATGTGCAGTGCAACAACACGCAGACCAAACGGAGCGCAGAGCACCTGTATTCATTTCCACCTCACCTGTGTGCCCAGGTAACCGCCGTGTGGTGTACCGCTTGAAAGAGGGGGAGGGGGTTCCTGACGGGATGACGCTGGACGCAGACGGACGACTGTGGGTGGCGTGCTACGACGGAGGACGAGTCCTCAACATCGATCCTGCTACCGGTTAGTGAGAATGGTTATATCCACTGCTCGGGTATGCTCCATATATACAGTCACACCTCAACGTACGTGTATGATTTCCTGCCAGGTGTGCGGCTGCAGACAATCTCTCTGCCGGCCACGAAGATCACCTCCTGTTGCTTTGGCGGTCCGGATTACTCCGACCTCTACGTGACCTCCGCTTCACTGGGCCTCAGCGAATCAGAGAGCAAACAGCAGCCAGATGCTGGCGGCACCTTCAGGGTGAGTCCAGCGCTCACCTGCTCACTACCTGATGTCCTACACGGTGTGATTGCAATGGTTTCTGTGTGTTTCGCAGGTGAGGGGACTTGGGGTCAAAGGTCGACCTTCACATTCATTCGCTGGATGATGAGGTGGAGCTTTGAACCATCGGCATACTTCAAACAGTTTATCTTCCTCACCAATCAGAACACAGAAAACTCAATAAAACAAGATATGTTGACATCACTTTGTTGTGGAGGATTGTGGGTAATGGGCTGGATGCGTGTGTGTGTGTGTGTGTGCGTGCGTGAGATCAGCATGTTGACACTTCAGAATAAATGAAAACTCCATTTAATGCACTTTTACACTGGAAGACACAAAGACAGGGTGCATTTTATTTATACACCTGAAGTGCAGAATCACCACCAACAAACACAGAACGAGCTACACGCTTCTACAAAAACGTCTGTACAGGTACGAAAAAGTTGTGCTGAATTTCTTTTTTTTTTTTTTTAATTGGAGGAGGGAGGAGGGGAGGGGGGGTGCATTGTTGAAATCAGACTGCAGGGACAGTTTTCTGTTCGCTGTCCCACATAGATCCACACACACAACCTGACTGCCGTGTATGAGAGCATGAGAGTGTGTGTACATGTGGAAATGTGTGTGTGTGTGTGTGTAATGTCGGTTCCGTAAACAGTCTGAGAGTTGCAGCTCTATTAGGGACGATAAATACAGTGGAACACAGTAGAATAGAATAGAGTAGAACCCTGTACAAAGATCCAGTTAGAGCCGAGGACCAGAAGCAGGACTTTGATCCAGATGTGCGAGCTGGTTTTCATGCATCCTGGTGCTCCACAGTGCCACCTGCTGGAGCTGATTGAAACATGAGGCACTGAGTTTTTTTTTTAGTTTTTTTTTTTAGTTTTTTTTTAAGCACCATGATGGATTTCGTGTTTGCACTGTGACCAGTGGTCTTCTTCAGCGGACATCCAGCTTCAAACGAACTCCAAAGTGTCTTTAAAGTGCTCTGAGGAACTGTTCTCTGGACACAAACCGATGATTTAAAAAACAAACGAACTAACAAACAAATTTGTTCAATCAGAAATGTTCAAAGTGCTGATTGGTCCCGTTGATGTGGAGCAGCGGTCGCTGTCCCACGTCGCTCAGTAGTGCTCCTCGGAGTGGGCGGGGTCACAGAAGAAGCGAGAGCTGCGTTTGGCTGATCGGGCGGTGAAAGGGACGGTCTTCAGAGCTGCAGACACACACACACACACACACACTATCAGACAACAGCTCAGACACCTGCTGAGACGTTGACCCTTGACGTCGCGTTTACCTGTGATGATGTCCTCGATGGCGCCGTCCTTCCCTTCGTAAACATGGCGACTGTCTTTTCCCTGTCGTCGTCTGAGCTCAGTGAGTAGTTCCTGCTGCTGACGTTTCCCCCTGTGAGACGGGGACTGGAGAGAGGAAGAGAGTGTGAGGTGTCTACCGTGTGTTTACAGGGGTGTATCAGGTGTGTTTACAAGAGGTTATCAGGTGTGTTTACAAGAGTGTATCAGGTGTGTTTACAAGAGTGTATCAGGTGTGTTTACTAGAGGTTATCAGGTGTGTTTACAAGAGTGTATCAGGTGTGTTTACAAGAGGTTATCAGGTGTGTACCATGTGTTTACAGGAGTATTTCAATTTCTCAGTGTGTGTCAGATATATGAAGGTCTACCAGGTGTGGTCAGATGTCCTTGACACAATAACTGTCAGTACATTTTAAGTCAATAGAATTAATTCACACACAACACCAACACGTTTTGGATGTGCCCGTCATTGCGATGACGTCACATGATGGCAGGTGTCTCACCTTGGTCTCTTCCTCCTCCTGTTGCTCCTCCTGCTCCAGTTTCTCCAGCAACATCTGCTCCTGACGCCTCCTCTGCTCGTTCTCCTCCTCAGCCAGCTGAACACAGAAACACGTCAGAAGGGAATCTCTTCCCGTTTCCAGCCCGGTTGGTCACATGACTCACCCTGTAGGCTTTGATGAACCGCACAAAGATCGGGAAAAAGACGGACGGGGGCATCGTCTTCGAGCTCTCTCCGAAGAACTTCACCACGTCTTCAAACGCGTCCTGATGTTTGTTGGACACACACACGGGTCAGACAGACGTCGATTAGGGTGTGTGTGTGTTGAGCGAGTGTGTGTGCGAGACCTGTGCGATGCGTGCGTCCTCCTGCAGTTTCCCGAGCCGCGACTCGTTCCTGCTGATGAAGTCTTTGAGCGTGGCGTTGTGCGACACACTGAACTCCCTCCAGGTGAGCTCCATGCCGCGCTGCAGCTCCTTCACGTCACACAGCACGTTCTCCAGACTCACTGTGCAGAGGTCAACAGGTCAGTCCGCCGCAGGACACACGGCGGCGCTGCGATCTGATTGGCTGTCAGACTCACCCGCAGCAGCTTTGTCCACGTAGTGCAGCTCGTTGTAGAAGAGCGCCACAGTCGAGTATTTTTCTCGAACCACGTTGCCGATGTAATGAAGCAAAGTCTGTTTCCTGTCTGTCGACTTGGTCTCCAACAGCTACACACACACACACACACACATAAAAATTAAATACACACTCACATCTCTGTTAATATCTGTAGTAAATATTCGTTCAGATGTTTAAGTGGAACTTTGTTTTCTTCTTGTTGGATCTTCTGAGCAGAACAAAGCTGTGCAGGAAACTGCACACATCGAGTTCGCCTGGGATGACCTTTGACCTACTTTACCTGACTGGCCGGGTGCAGTGGAAGCGGATGAGTGGCATCGTCAGATCACAGAAACAGGTGGGTTTGAGACTTACCAGGTCTAAGCTCTGCAGTTTGAAGCCGTACACGGCGCCTCTCTTGCTGCTGTTCATGTAGTTTCCCAGAGCCAAGATAATCTACGACGACAGTGAGTCTGTGAAAACCCTCCAAACACAAGGAAAACTCACCAGAATCAAAACTATTCCACATCAACGCAGCACTGACCTCCAGGATCTTCTTCAACTTCTGAGAGGACTTTATCGACACCGAAGCTGCAATGATGGCATGAAGTTGCTGGAAGACAACACAGACAGACGGGTTACCCTGACCTGTCTGTCTCTTTCCCCGCCGCCTGTCTGTGTGGCCGCCGGCTGCTCTTACCGGGGTCAACATCTGGACGTTGTCGGTGAAGTTGCCCATGAAGGTCATGATGGACATGCGCTGGCTGAGTCTCTCGATGCGGCTGAACTGCATCATGAAGCGGTCCTCGTCGCACAGGGCCTCCAGAGGTTTTCTGTCCCTCTCGTATTGCCGCAGCATCTTCACCTCCGCCTCCGTCGGCAGGAAGCGCATCAAGCACTCCACGAAGTCCACGCGGACTGTCCGGAGGTCAAACCTGCACGGCCGATCAGAGCGTGTGAGAGAAGGTTTCACCCCGACAGGCCGGGTGAACGGATCAGAACCGGTGAGACCTACGAGTGGATGGCCCGGCAGATGACCTCGGAGCTCTGGCCCGCCTTCCGCAGAGTGATGGCCAGGTTCTTGGCTCGGTTGGCCTCCAGCAGGGAAACCTTGGACGGGGCCTTCTGGGGGAGCTTCTGTCGGGACAGCGTGAGGTCCACGGCCGGACCCTGAGCCTTCGTCTTGAAGAGCTCCTCGAACTCCTCCACGTCCAGGTCCTGAGAGACGGAGACGGTCAGGCAGCCCCGCCCACTGACCTCTTAACCCCATTCTGGCCCCAGTCAGTCACTTACCTGCAGGATGGACTCGTCGTCAATGTCGTTGAAGACGGTTCCGTTGATCTGACTTGGCTTCAGAGCCACCCAGTTCAACACGGGCATCCTGAACTTGGTCTGGATCGGCTTCTTTATCTTCACCGCTAAATGGAACAAGTGCCATACGGAGGTGAGCAAACATAAACACATCTCATGCTGCGTGTGCACGGACATCACGTTCTTCTCTGAACAGTCGAGAAAGTTCTGAGAGTGCGGCGGGAATCTGAACCGTGCGGTGTGTTTTCACAGGTGCTGACGGGGAATCAAACACGTGACATTTTAAAGTCGGCTAATCACAACAAAGAGGCCGTTTTCTGGGGGGCGGGAGGATGAGGGGAAGCAAGCAAACTGAAGTCAACGTACAGAATAACTTGAGAGGACCCTCTGTAAGCAGCAGGAGAAAACAAACAGCGCATTAGCAGCCACATTCAATCACTGTCACCATGACAACAGGCAGCTGTGGATCAGGTCGCAGCCACCGGTTCCGGCCTCTTCAATCAGTGTAAATAG
>OMNM01034920.1:0-12136 GCA_900302745.1 Parablennius parvicornis | reverse complement strand
AGACAGAAAGAGAGAGGGAGGTGAGAGACAGAGAGACAGATAGAGGGAGATCTTTATTCTTCACTAGTTTCAAACAGTGAATGCGTCATAACTTGTTTCTTGTTTTGGTTTCTATTGTCATTTTTTTCAAGTGAAAGTGTTCAAAGTGAATTAAAATATATTGCAGTGAAAACTCACAGTTGTCATCCACATGCTTATTGACGTCATCTTCTGCAGGGAAGACCTGGCTCATGGCAGCGAGGAAAGTCTGCAACATCACAATTCAAGTGGTTAACAGAGTTTCACACAGAGCTGGGACCAGTCCCTGGTCTCTCCTGGTGATGTTCTCTCACACTGAGGATGTTCTCAGGCTGAATTAGTTACTGATAGTCTCTATTGTTGAAGAGGCTGAGTTCATGGAAATAAAGTCAAGGGAACAAAGGAACAGGTCGGCTGTGAGAAAAACAAGGGAGACATGGCAGGGTGATGAATAATTTGGTGGGAGAGCAACAGGATCCCAACACTGACTGAGTCTGTGTGTGTGTGTGTGGGTGTGTTTGTGGCTGATCACCACCATCTTTAACTTAAAATGGTCAGACATGATGATCTTGGTAAGTTTATTACTTATAAACCATCTCATTTATTTCCATTTCCAGGTCAGTACATTTGGTTTCCACAACAGTGTCTGTGAGTTGCTCTGTGCTCTGATGCGTGCTTTATGACCATAAACGTGCTGTGACCATAAACAGAGCGGCCTTTGTATGAATGAAACAGCATATTGGTACAAAGCAGATGATCATCCACGATGACAACATGTGAGAAATTTCCTCCCAGTGAAAGTGTCCAGAGCCAAGGCACTAATGAGCTCCACGGCAGTGAAAGACAGACTCCACCAGCTTGTTCTTTCTCCACTAGACAGTTTATGTTCTGCTATTGTCCTCTGTCCTCCTCTGTCCTCTTTCAAAGGTAAAAGAGAGTTTACATTTTACCTTCTTTAATCTTCAAAAACAAATCTAGATCAAACTTTTTAATATAGTTTTTTGTTGTTGGCACAGTCAAAGTTAGATTGTTAGGTTGACTTAATTCACGTCATCCAGCCTCTTTACGCTACTAGTTCTTGTACCACCAGCATAGCTGTAGAGCCCCATTCGAGCCCCTCTCGAAGCCTTCCTCAGAGCTCCTTAAGAACCTCTCCAGAGCCCCCCTTAGAGCCCCCCTGAGAGTCTTAAGAACCTCCTCAGGGCCCTATAAAGCCCTTTGAGAATCAAAATTGAAATCCAACAGAACAGATTAAAAAAAAAAAAAGCTATGTTAATTTCTAGACACCAAGCTGCGGTCGTTTGGGTCAGGCCTGTAGCGATCAGTGTGTCTGTGTGAAGACAATCCTCTGACACAGACTAACAGCCCAATACAGTCTCAGAAATTCTGGACAAAACCAAATTCAAATTTTAATAGAAGACTTTAGTCATTACATCTTAATTTTATTTTATTTTATTGTTTCACCATTTTCCTCCATTTGACTGCTGCTCCTCGAAACCTGTTGTTGACACAAGTTCTGGTTCTGGGAGGGTGAAAGGTTAAATCATGCCTAAAAACTAAACCATACCCATCATGTGAAAGGTCTTGATAAGTGGATCAGTATCATAAAGGTTTGGCTGTTCTACATTGCTCCTGTTTGGAAATATTGACCTCTGAACCTTTAATTTGGTGAATATTGTAAGTCCTATAACTCTGCAACTAAATGAGATACAAACATGAAATTAAGTTTTATACAAAGCTACAGAGCTTTTCTATCAAATGGGCTGTAGTTTAGCATGCTCACCCATAGGGGGCGCCACAAAACAAGATAGAAATTATATTTCCCCTAATTGTCAAAGCCAATTTTAAATTGTAACCAAACAGCTGTATTTCTTACTGAGCCAAAGACCTCAGGGAACCCCAACTTTTACCCCATTTATGAATAACAGCTATTTTCTAAAAAGAACTATACTTCCCTAAAGCTGCGCTGTGATGGCAGAGCCTGTGAAATATGTAGTTCATCTGGTTTATAAACCTGCAGATAATTTCTTTGCAAACGTTATACTGTAAAAGCAAAATACGACAAACACCTGAATGTAGAGCGACATAACATCCTGTGTTGTGATTAATAAATACACAAAATATTTTTTAGGACATTTGAGCACTTTGCCTTGGTAACCATGATGACACCTCAAGCACTTTTCCCAAACATGGAAGTGAGATGAAAGTTGAGATTATTTGTTGTCAATAGCTAATTGACAACAACTCACAGACTCAACTCATTTACAACAATCAGATTATCCACTGCTACGATCACAGCACATCTTCCAATCGTCGCTTTCCTGCAACTACAGAACCACCAAGATCGTCAATGTTTTTCAATTCATCCAGAAAATGCCTGGATATTGTTTTGTCTTTTATATGAGAAGGGATACGGAGCTTCTATGCAGCTAAACACACGGTACCTGCTGAGAACAGGTGTTCACAAAATGTTAATGCTGGTCAGTGTGGAATCACATCTTTATTGGGAACTTTATAGTTATTAGTGTGTACAGTAACATTAGTTAATGCCTGATTGTTGGAAGAAAAGCAAGACAAAAACATCACAGCATTGTGCTGTCCAATAGGGAAAAACCCTGACCCAGACATGAAAGATAAGTCCAATTGAAATGTTGTAATTAGTTTGAAATTCGTTATGGGCGACATGAAGAAAAGGGGCAAAACCTGTCACAGAACACAAAAAATGTATTCAATTTAATGAGCATTTGACAAACTGCCATGAGACTGGGGCAAATGTAGCAGCTGTTAGGTTTAACACCAGTTTTAATAATCGTTGCTCCCAGCAACTTCAATAAACTCAAATTCAAAACTTTTGTCTTTCATGATATTATTTCTTATGATTTGAGTGTAGAGTACTAACTTGATCAATTTCATTTCTATGTTTAATCTTAACAGTTATTGAGGTGATAATATGTTCTTCTGATGGAAGAAACAATGGAAGTGAATTGGTCTTTCTGATCAATAGATCATTTAGAATGTTCCAGGTTGTTCACTATTGTATTTTACATTGTTGATGAATTCTCAATTATACATTTTCTTCTTTTTTTATTCAGCTTGGTTGGATAATTTTTTAGTATTTTTGATATATTTGCCAGTCAAATTCAAAATGAGAGCTATGATATGTTTTCAGCCTGGTCTTCATATCAGACACTCTCATCTGTCAAAGGGATTTGACATGTGCAAACTTGTTAATTGTCTCAATTACTAGTGAAAAGCTTCAACAGTGTCATCTCACTCATTGTTTTCCAGCACACTATCTCAGCAGGTATTTCTAACGTATTCTATGAAACAATCTTAATCTAAATTATGATAACTGTTCTAAAAACAACGTTGGGTCCAGCTGTAGGAGCCCTTGTTAGGATCACTCCAGACAACTGGCATGGAAAGCACTTTAATGCAAAGTCAGGCTGAGTTTGTAAAAATATGATCAACACAAGCTGTTTTAACACACTCGTCGGCTTGGTTAACACTTGTTTCAGCTTTTTCATCCATCTGCGAGAGAAAGAAGCTTTTTTTCCAAAGGACCAAGTTTTGAGTTCCAGTCTATTGAAGTCTCCATGAAGGTCTCTTTGATTTGACACACTGCTCTCAAACAAAGTCCAAGGTAAAAAGAAAACTGAAAGTGCTGCATTGAGGTCTTGACCTTTATTTCACACAAAAAAAAAAAACTGTTGGGAAAATTTGAAGAAATTCAGCTTTTAAAACTTTAAGTTAATGAGACCTTATTTGCTCTATTAAGTGATGCCAGTGCAAATGAAACATCAGAAAACTGGTTATTCTCCTCCTGATCAGCACTCACAGCTTAAATAGCAGCACTCACTGACGGAATCATTGATAAAATCCAAGAAACTATTAATTTTACTTTAATGCAAGTGTGTTACAAACTTGAGGTGGCTACACAAACACATCAGTTAAAACAAACGCTTATTTGACCAACCTCATACTTATCTACAGAAAATGAAATTCATATAAACAGCAATGGAGTGCTGGATGAGGTGCCTCAGGAGCCAATCAGAGGCCAGGATTCAGTCACATGATGATAACGAGCTCACCCACAAGGCAGCAAAACAACACAGTGGAGAGTCTCACATTGAGATGTGCAGGAGTCTCACTGTCAGCAATTCCCTTTAATCTCTTTTATAGAGCTGTGTGTGTCCACGTGCTGCAAAAACTTCCTAACCGTGACTTCACCCTTCACGCTGCATCAAACTGTCTCTAACTTCACGCGTAGTGGCAGATGGTTTCATGGTTTCACTCTGAAAACATACGGGTGAGGTTATAGTTGCTTTTCTTTGCTTTTTATAAAAGAAAAAAAACAAGCTTTAGACACAACTGCTGTGCCATGGAGTGCAGCACACCCAAACTAGACATTGTGTCACTAAAGTCCATAAAAAGCAGCACATGATGCTGCACCACCACCGACCAGCTCAGGAAGACACAAACAGGGTTTTTATGGGATGTTTTGGAGAAGTAGAAGCCTCAAAACAGTGCAGATTGGTGGAAGTAGCAGCAGTGACAGAAATGTAAGAACATTATTATTATAATTTTTTTTTTTTAAGACATGGAGCTAAGAAATCAGATCCGAGGGATAAAGAGAACAACATTACAGCAATGTCTATAGACGAGAGAACTCCACGAGAGAAGAAGAAGAAACAGACAGTGTGTGTTGTATCAACCTGGGGTAAAAGTGTATAATACTCATACTATAGGTGTTAAAATCACATATAGTAATCATATCCTTCAAAACTTCTCTGGCTCACAAATATATTTTAGTTTTATTTCCATTGTTATTAGCTGGAAGGAGGTGGAGAAAGAAGACGGAAAGACGAGCGCATGGAGAGAAGAGGAGCCACTGAGAGAGAAACAAGAATTTAAGTAAATCTGAGGTATGACTGGGACAGTATCAGGGGCACAAGCCTTGAACAGACAAAACAAACAAAAACAAACAAAAACCAAACAGAAAACAACATCTAGATATTTCTTAAGCTATATCACACACCCCTAGTGCAGTTTCTGTTCTATTTGTGTTACGTTGTTGTTTCATATCTATTTGTTGCAGGATGTAACCAAATAATGTGAATAATGTGCAAAGAGAGAAAATCCTGCTTTTCGTCCTCATTTGCACACCAACAGCGGGAGTGTTTGTTCCCTCCCAGATGATCAGTCAGAGCGAGTGACGACTTCCTGTCTGAGGTGAACTGCTCAACTGGCAGGAGGAACCTTTACCTCCTAATGAGCTGTTCCCCTCCAGGCAACACAAGCAGCACACCTGCTGCTGTTATTCATTTATTCATGGCTCTCTCATGTTTCTCTCTGTACACACTCTGGTCCCAACGCCTCTTTTCTCAAACCACACTGAACACAGCTTTTCCTCTGTAGGGGAAACCCTCAACCAGTTAACTGTCTGTGTGTGTGTGTGTGTGTGTGTGTGTGTGTGTCCGTGTGTGTGTGAGCAGCCAGACTTCAGGATTACGCTGCCTCTGGAAAGGATACAGTCGTAGTGGAGCCTTGAATGAGGATTAGCAGCTCTAACACCTTGTCACTGGCAGCGCAGAGGGCGATGGACCTTTTAAACAAAACTCTCAAGCGATGACCACGTGCTGGAGGATTTAAGATAAAGGCTCAACCGGCATGATGAAAGAGAGGGAGAGGGTGGTGGTACAACAGAGGGTGTTACATTTAGATTCAGTTCCCTCCTGATTCAGGGTACCCTTGAAGGATCGGAGGCTAATCTGAGAGCGAATGAGAGGTCTAGAAAAAATAGACCAAGGCCACTGACAGGCTTGACAAGGGAAATTAAAATGCTCTAGAGCACAAGAGGAGGATGTTGGACATGTTTGAGAGTCTGTAAATATGCACACAGCATCCACAGCTTTGTTCTGAACCACTTGCCTTTGTAAATAAGGAAACTGGGTGGGTACTTATGAATTACACTCTGCTCAGCAGACCAGCAAGCACTTCTTCCACTTGATCCATGTGGTGATTTTATATTGATTTCCCTACACGGGCAAGATAGACTCTTGTCTGATCCCTGCTAAAGAGGTCAGTAATTTAATTATAATCCATCATTTGGTTTCAGCCTTGAGCATTTGGCAGGGGTGCTGAGTTTGCTGTCGAAGAGAATCAATTGTCTAATGTTTGTTATCTGACAGCACATCAGATAAACACTGCAATTTCCTACAATAGCATCTGTAAAATTACAAATTTGTTATGTTTACACGTTGGGTCGTTTGCAGAGAGGATGTGTAAGAAAAAGTATTCTCCTTTGAGTCAGACATTTCTCAGATTGTGTTTGACGCGAGGTGTGTGTTATTTGCTGTCTTGATGCATCTGAAGGTGTGCATATTTCTTAGGCTTGCATCTCCGGCAAAACAGCTTATCTTAGTTGCACAGCAGGGGATTACCAGCTAATGGTGCAACGGGTGCTACAGGACACCATCGTAGCTGTCAAACTTCTTCATTGATCCTTAGTTGGAAGGCCAGAGCAGGTGTGGGAGGTCCTGACAGGGCTTCCAGGAGGGTGACTTATCTGAGCAGTCCTTCAGCAGGACTGCTGGAGAGCGAGCGAGGTGGGAAGCTTGTTGGAGTAGTGTGGGAAGTAGGAAGAAAAACAAGACCGAGGTTCTTTGATAGTTATGTTGTTTGTATCTAACTTCTTCAAAGAGCTCTGCTGAAACGGTGCCGTTCGGGGGTTTAACACTGCGAGTGAACAATCTCAGGAACAACGTTGGGGAGGGGGTTCGACTCAAGTTCTGCTGGGAAAACCGATGCTTTCTACTGCGGTCTCTGACATTAAAGCACCGATGTAACAGAGTACAACAAGTAGTAAAGTTATTTCAAAAGCACTGAGTGGTGCAAAACAACAGCCGGATTTTTAATGAAGCACAAACCGGCAGGAGTCTGACACATCTTCCAGATGTAGTAAACAAAATTTCCTGAAAAAGCTGTTCAAAAAGACAGAAAGTTTAATGGAAAAAAAAAATGTTTTAATTATTTTTGCTTGCAATGGAAACAGAAACAAACACTTGGGCCTGCAGCTCTGAAACCATCCCCACGTTTGAATTCACTCTGGATTATAACACTTGAATTGTGAAGACAAGAAAAGACGAGGGAACAGTGGCCAATTAAAGTGACTGGTTCTTCTGCAGGGATGTGTTGTGTGCAGCTCTGAGAAGGACATACGGTTATATACCACAACCCTGCGAATGAGGGTGGGGCTCTCCCACTGCCACAGACAAAGACCGCACAGAGTTCTCAGAGTGAGAGGTGGTGATCTGGGGCAGCTGTTGGAAGTGGACGGTCCGACCCCCTGTCTGCTGTCACAATGGGGTGCAACATGTGTGTGGTTCAAAAGCCCGAAGAACAATACAGAGTCATGTTCCAGGTGAGCGCTCTGTCTCCTCTCCTCTCTGTCTGATTGACTGAACTGCTCAGTTTTGTTTCTTTTCGAGTCCCCAAGCAGATATGTTTTCTTGTATTTTCCTCCTAACTCCACCTTTCCCCACAGTGACGCAGCTGCCGTGACAATCACAACGTCTCTATCTGTTGCAGAAATCAACAGAACCTCGTCACGTGGACAAACTCATTTAATGAAACTAGTCACATATGAAGTCCCTATTAAGCAGTTTTGAATACCGAATATATTTTGCATAAATCAACTAGATGAAGTGTTGGTGGAGTAAATCAAAGAGGTTTGTTACATCAGGTCATTTCTGAATTAGTGAACGTAAACAGAAGCTTCATAATAAGTGGGAACAAAACAATACACTTTATTTGACATATTTGAAAGACGATGGATAAAAACTAGCATTAGGTGATTTATGAATAAATCAAAGTGAATCATTAACACCTCTTTATATCATTAGAACCCTGATAATGCAATTACACTCAGTAATTAATAAGTTAATGAGGGCAATGAAACTGGTGAACGCATGACAGATTTAATACAAGTTTCAAATTATTTGGGGCATCAATAAAAAAAAAGAAAAAAAAGCACAAAACAAAAATAAAAACTACTTCTGTTGCAGATATTATCATGCATTATAGTGTAAATTTTCACATATGAATTATCTTCGCACCTCTCGAGCGGGGATCGTAATTGCAACATCACAGTAGCAATTTAGTCACAGTAACAGATAATTATATTAATGACACTTCACGGTTATTAGCATGATATGATCAGAGTGCAGAGCTACATGGGTTAGAGGGACACACTGGCAGCAGCATGATACTGAACCTGTGGTGCAGAGCCACAGAGGATGAGGGATTGATGGGTTGTTAAACTGGGCTAAAGTGCTATGCGAGAGAGAGAGAGAGAGAGAGAGAGAGAGAGAGAGAGGTTGCCACGGTTACAGCCTCAGCACCACCTGCCAACTGGGACCACAGACTGTATGTGAGGAAGCTCCTGCAAGCTGCTGACCGGAATAAGTCGTACGATTACTAAGCATGAAAAATGCTCCGCACTCATCACGGGTACGCAACGCAACACTTTTAGTATCTGTGGCACCAAAAGCCTCGGCGGGGCCTCTGTTGTATGTCGGGGGTTCGGGCCAGATAAACCAAGCCGCATCTGGTGATGGGTGCCAAGAGAAGGAGGGTTCAGCAAGTCCGACTCCAAACAGAAGCACAGTAATGAGACGAAGAGAGAGTTCAAATAAGCAAATGAAAGACGGTGCGAAAGCCGGAGTGTTTTTCCAGTCTTTTCCCTCCTGCTGCTTGCCCTTAGATGTCAAAAGTAATTGATTAGAGTGCCGTGAAGCAGGGGTGGATATCAAAGTGGGAGGGAGTTCACAGAGCCTCCTGGGTGGAAGGTGAGCACAGAAGAGAGTGTGATCGTGAAAAAAACAAAAAAAAACCAGAGCAGGGACGACTCATTTCACAATCAGTGACCTTATCTAAGAGGAGTCAGCAGTAATGACACCCGGCGTATGCAGGTCAACATCCGCGAATGTGAAAATCAAATCATTTCTCTGATGTTTTGACGCAAGGTCAGCTGTTACGCGGGGGTCACGTCCCGAGAAATGTTCACCGCAGAGCAGTTTTTAGCTCAGTCTGACACCTGCCTGCACGTGACTCCACCAGACAGGTGTGGCGACGAGGGGAAGTGAGCAAGTGACAGGCGGCAAATGTGTTGTATGATTTGTAGCATGCAGACGAGTTGTCACGGCGTGTGTGGCGCCGTTGTGTGAAGGGAAACAGATACTTCAGAATGCACATTACGTTGTCGTCTGGTAAGCCTGAAACAGCGTCGCTGGCTGCGAGCAGGGAGGCATGAGACAAACGCAGATGGGCTATGAAGGCAGAGCCAGAGCTGCTGGCTTCGAGGAGCTGAATACTACATGTGCAATTAGAATATATTGAAATCTGCGTGTCTTGTATAAGAAGCATGTGCTGGATTTAAAAAAAAAGTGTGCCAAATTTGGGATGCTGCTTCAATCTGTAGTGATTCTATGTAGTAAGTCCATAAACAGAAAATCTGGCTTTGCAGATATCAGATTAATCCAAGCAAATATGAAGTATATCTAAATACTGTATTAATAATCACTATACCATAAATCATATTTACATTTCGCCCTTTATTTAATAGCTTTCCACGCTATGTACGCTCCCTTCAGAGGATTGCACCTTGGAGCCGTTTTCCTTAACTAACCTGTATAATTACACCTTCAAATTAGATGCAGTCTACCGAATAACTGCGCCTGTCTTTAGACAATAAACGCAGCATTAAACAGCTCACAGCGACAGTGCGCTGTAAAACCAGCCTGTTAAATCAGACTAAATCAAAACACTTGCTTCTCTTGCCAAAGGAATGAAAACTCATGCATTATACATCGAACCTCTGCTACACATACGCTGCACGCCGGTGCTTCACACACACCCATTGACAAGTTTCTAATCAATACAGCACCCCCCATGGCCCCAAGTAACAGGGCACAGTGTTGTTCAGTGGATGAATTACACACTCGGCTGTGGACACATGCACACATCATAAAGCATTTAAAGAAAACACTGCATTTTACATTCATTTTACAGACGACCTGACCCACCCACACACACACACGCACTCACACACACACAGTCAGAGGAAAACCTCCTCAGCCCTGCAGCCACTCCCTTTCTTTTTCTTTTTTTTTTCTCCTTCTCTCTCTCTCCTCACTGTAAAGCAGGAGGCTGTTTCCATGGCAACCGGCGTCATTAAACAAACCTAATGTGCTCTCACTCACGGTGACATGAAGAAACACGCCGACATTCGCGAGGGGCCAGCACACCAGAATCAATACACACCAGCGACCGGCAGAGAGATAGTGCACAGTGGTATTCACACTCCGGGGATGATGTCCACTGCTCTGCATTCATACCACAGGAAAAAAAAACATCTCAAGGCTTTGTGTATCACAGAGCTGATCTATTAAACCAGATTTTTTTTTTAAGTCAGAAGATCAAAATAACATTAATATGATAACAGCAAGGTATTAAACATCCTAAAACTAAAAATATATTACGTAAAAATATCCAAATAAACAAAAAAAATATGATACAATTGAATTAGATACATCAGATGAGTACAACCTGTTAAAAGATTATTGCAATAAAATAGCGAATACACAACACAAAAAATATACATTTGGATTAAAAATTGATAAATAATTGCTTTTGCTTTTTTTTAATTGCTTTACATTTTTCAGATTGCACTGAATGAAATATGTTGAAATTGAAAAAATGAAGGATTTTAACCCCTTAAAGATGTTCCTATACTTTAAAAATAGAAATGTCAGTATAAAGATACACCATTACATACAATAAGACGTCTCACAAAGAGATGAAAATTGACCAAAATCACATATATTTCACATTTCTAGTTGAAAAACAATTCTCTTGGCTTCAGCCCCTCATAATCATGGCTTTTACTGGCTACGACTGTCCTCCTCATACGATGTTATATTTACAAAACAAACCCACTGCTTATTGGGTGCATCTTAAAAAAAACACCCAATGCCATTACTTCCTTTAATTTCCCATCGTTCGCTTGAAAGAAAACATAAAATGATGGATAAGTTACAAAACATGATCACTTATCAGATAGACTCTTTAAACATAAAGTTGAAGATGCATGTTTTACGTTTTTAGGACATAAAATATTATGTTTTATAAAAGTCATTGATAATACAACTACTGTTACATTGCTTGTCGTATTACATTACAAGCACTGTTGACCAAATAACGATTTCAGTAAAAATAGGAAGTACTTTTCCTGAATACAACTCAGACTATTAGTTACTGTTTATCTAAAAGTAATATGTAACTTCAAGGCATGTTTAACTGTCTAGTATACAACATTATACTCTGGTATAAATAAATTAACAAGTTCTTCAATATCTGGCACCTTCAGACGATAAAATACAACGCAACATACACACTTATACGTACAGTGTGTATGAATGATTGCACAGGTTATCATGTGTAAGTATTCAGAGTGAATAAATTAAGTAGAAATGAACAAAGAGCAGCTGGGAATGCTTCAAATCAGCCAGTAAATTGTGACCAAATACAAAACCACAAATGAGATCTGAAAAATCAAATCAATAAAAGATTATAATATTCTATATAATAAATATGGTAAACAAATGTAGATATGAATCAAGAAATCAAATTTCATACTATGATATATGGCAGCCCCACAAATATTACGTAACTACAGTAATGTGGGGATTTGTAATCTGTTACTTCCACCCCAGTTAGTACAGATGGATCAATTCTAGCCTGTTTAACTTGATTACATCAGTTTTGTATTGAAATTACAGAGAAATAAAGATATTTTCATATTATAAACACTTACGTTTGTGTTATTTGAGGCGCACGTGTGGATCTTAAAAATACACTATGAGTCAAGAGTGGAAAGAAAACAAACAGTTGATGTTGGTTAATTAGATGAGCCGACAGATTGCTCATTACTTTTTGTGGCGTCAGCTTTCTCTAATGTGAGGAGCGTCTCTGTTTTATCAGGTGTGTGTTTGTGTGTGTGTGTGTGTGTGTGTGTGTGTGTGTGTGTGTGTGTGTGTGTGTGTGTGTGTGTGTGTGT
>OMNM01034919.1:0-10391 GCA_900302745.1 Parablennius parvicornis | reverse complement strand
GGATGAATGAAATTAAAAGTGGTGGGACTTAGAGGGCTAAAGAGGGGAGGGAGACACAGGATGAGAGGGAGGGAAGGAGGCGCAAAAGAGATGGATAATAAGTTCACCACCCCCTCCCCCTTTGCTCCCGTGGAGAGGTAGGGGCAGCCTGACCCCCCACCACCACCAGCAGCACCACCACCAGCACTACCCCTTCCCCTTCCCCCTTTGTGAAAGTTTCCCCCCGGCAGAGGGAAAGAGAGGCAGAGTGAGCAGGCGAAGGAGAGGCAGTCAGGATCCCATTTAGAGCCAGAGACAGAAGGAGGGAAGAAGTGAATCGGAGCGAGTGAGAGAGGCTGAAAGAGAGCATATGTTCTCGGGACCGTCATGGCTTTTCAGTGGTGGGCAACGTTTCCCTTGGCTGGATTGGACTTAAGGAAACCCACTGGTGTATAGCAGCAGCAGCAGCAGCAGCAGCAGCAGCAGCAGCAGCAGCAGCAGCATCACTCCTGTCCGTCACCATGCCGTCCGTCTCCCTCAGCCTGCCAACAGCTCTGGCTGGACCTGCTCGCACCTGGGTCTGCCTGTCCTGCATGTTCTGGGTGAGAACACTTTACAACCAGAGGCTTTTCTCACTGTGTCAACTTCAGTGACCCAAGTTCCAATGTTTGCGCACGAGCTGAATTCTGCATATCTAACTTTTAAAGCTGTTAATCACATTGATTGGATGTGCATTTAATGACATGGGCAGAAAGAGCACTGGTCATGCAAGAGGAGACAGATTTCATCAGAAGTATCGCCGGCTGACTCAATCGAGGATAGTTAAGATGATTTTGAAAGCCGATCAAGTCAAGCTGGTCAGAGTGTCTTTTGGGTGGTCTCATTGTCGGGGGCTGGGTGGAGGGTTAGGACCCCGGCTGCGGGGGGCCTTGGCCCGGCCGCACATTTGAATGCGGGAGATGTTACAAGGGAGAATGGAGCAAAACTGCAAGTTGTCTACTCTCCTCTCAAATGTGTTTTCTATTTCCTTTCTGCTCGTACTAGAAACTTCTGATTTCAGTTAAAAGTGTCTCCCACTCTCTTCCCCTCAGTCTCCTCTCTCTCTCTCTCTCTCTCTCTCTCTCCCTCTCTCTGTCTCTCTCTGTCTCTCTCTCTCTCTCTCACCCTTTCCCACACCCTCACTCCCTCCGTGCACCGCTCTGTTTCACCCTAGGTGGTTGGGACACACAGCTATTTTTTGCTTTCTCTTGTATAATTCAATCTGCTGCGCATTCCCGCTCACAGTCAGGGGTTGTTTGTGCACTTGCGTGCCCTCCGAGCCGGGATGTGGTCACTGAAGAGTTGTTTGTACGTCCATAGTTAAATGTGCTGTCACTACTTTCTCGACATTTGTCTTGAAACACCATGAGTGCTTTTCCCTAAATTGTGCTGATATGAAAAGACATTCCTTCTCTGGAATATACAACATTGTACACAGCCTCTCCACTTTTTTTTCTCCAGCTGAATAAGGGATGAAAAAAGAGGGTTGCTGAATAGACCATTGAGATCCATCCTTCCTCATTCTGCACCGGTCCTTTGGGACATGACTGCACACCACCGGCAGGACTGTGGTTGTTGGCGAGGAGACTGGATAATCTTACAGAGCTCTTCATCAGTTAATTACCATTCTTTCTTTTGAGGAGCGGGAGGCGAGGTGAAAGGGGGTGGCGAGGGGGATCGTAAAAGAAATCTCAAAGCCCCCCAGCTAAGCCCCGGGTCACTGATTGACTGCATCAGAGCACTGTATGACAAAGCGGGCTCACTTAAGGGGGCGTGGCTCAATCTGAGCCCTTGCGGTAATAGCTGAGCTTTGTTTGATGCTAAAGCAGCCTTAATTTGGGCACACCTTATTTCAGCGGGCTGAAGGGGACAGGAAAGCAGGCTTTGTAGTCTGTTTCAACTGGTGGAGGGTGGTCGTAGAGATTCAGAAACCCCATTCTCCTGCAGCTCTCTTTTCAGAACGGCGGGTCCATGTGTAGATATTTCTTCACTTTCTTAGGCGTCGTTTACACATCAATGTTTTCAAGTGAGAGACGCTAAACCACCATTGCGTTTATTTGGTTTATGTTTACACGGCAACAGCACAACGTTTTGAAAATGGCTCCAGAGGTTGAAGTTTTTGACAACTTCCAGACTCCGTCGCTGTGTAAATTGGGGAACGCAACTTTTCTCAAGCGCTGTTACTGCACCTGTGCACCATGGCTGTAATAAATACTTCCTATGTAAATGCGCAAGCAGATGGATAAGAAACGATAGCAGCCTCTAAATTGTCATGACTCCCAGTCAATATTCTCCTAGAACTCTGTAGTTTTATAGTTGAGAGTCACCAAAATAACAATCCAACTTTGTTGTCTGTCCGTACAAATGCTCATGTAGTCCCCTTTGTTAATATTTAGAACATGATTTTTGCACACATGTATGTGACTTCATGACTAAAACAAACAATAGCACCCACGAGTGGCCCAACATGACACTTACATAGTTTTCAGCGTTCCTGCTGTTTCTGTGTAAACGGGCATCATTTTCAAAATGTTGCCGATTAAGTATGAAACCTTTCTGAAATGAAAGCAAAAAAAAAGATGCATGTTAATGGGTCCTAAAACGTCCAACCCCATATGAGCATAATTTTTGTTTCAGTATCATGAGTTGCTACAGTCAATCGTTAGAAATGTTTTCCATTACCTACTGAAAATGTGTGTTCAATTTGTTGGACACACATTTTCAGTGTTTTCAAATACCATTCCATTTAACTTTCTAATTGATGACCTTGAAGTGAGCTGCAACCATGAATATTTCTTTTTTTCATCACTTTTCTCATTTAGACAGCAGACGTAGGACATTCGGTTACAGCAAACCCAAACAGTTATGAGTCATGAAGCAAACCATTGCCAGGAACAAAAAAAAGTTCCGTCCAAAAAAACAACAAAAAAAAAAACCTCACAAAGAAATTACAAACGTTCAAAAGCTTAGATGGTGCTCATCTGTTTGTTATTTTCCTGCTCAGGACGGCACAGTATGGATATATCTCTATATATTGGACATACCCTGTAGGCAGCTGGGAAAGTGAGTACAGCTGCAAAAGCTCTTATGGAGAGAGACTGGGCTGCAGAACGGGAATGTTAGAATTTGGTACAAAGAGCATGTGAGTGAATGAGTAAGTACAGATTCAGGAAACAGGTCATCTTCATGAATGAGACAAGATCTACTCCTCAGTCTGGCCTCCTAAAGGGGGCTTCCTCTTGTCAGATCAGAATGGATTGGGATGAAAAGAGAGATTTTCCAGCGTAGGAAGCAGAAAGAAGGGAAAATATGGGAACCTGCAGAGGAAATGAACAGATGATGCTCAGGGCTGAGAGGGTGAGGAAAATAAACACGGATGATGCAAGAGGCCTTGAAAGAAGACCTTCGAAAGAGTGCTGTCCCTCCAAACACACTGAATAATTAATGATATGCCGAAAAAGGTTTTAGGGTTGTTTTTTTTTCTTTCTTTTTTTTTTTTCTTTATCAGGTTTCTCTGAGAGGATCAGAGGACCAATCAGGTGTCCTCTAACAGCCCACTCCTTGAAGAAAGTTAAAAGGCCAAGTGAATCGTGTTGACATAAAAAAAAAAAAAAAACAGTCATAGGTGATTATCACGACTGTGCATTGTGGCTTTTGTGCAGCTGAACACGATGGGATGGGTGCCAGGCATTTACCAGGGTAGTTACTCAAGGAAAAACTTCCTCAGTTCTTGACCTCACAGTTGTGTCAGTGCAAATATTGACGCTTGGCTAAGCCTTCAGACTTGTCAGGGTTCAAAGAGCTCCCCGGGATGATCGATATCCATTAACGTACACTTGCTCCGTCTGGGTTGAGTGTTTGGGCTCAGGAGGAGCCCTGTGGGAAACAGTGTCACACACAGGAATGTTAGGTCAGATCTTTAGTTGTCTCCACTTGCAAATAAATAAACCCCAAAACCATTGAGGCTGTTTTAACCTGACTTAGATCGTTTACGTCCACAGAAAGCAACTCATGGATAAAACTAACACTCTCAGCTTTATTCCTCGGGTTTTAATTTTACCATCATTTCCCTGACGTCTTTCTGTTTCCTGGAATATTCCTTTTCACATCTTCTTTTTCATTCTCCTTTATTAACTTTTCTTTGTTTGTAGTTTGATTTTTCCCTGTAATCCCTCTGATTTAAAGAAAGTGTTCCAGAAGTTGGGCATCTTTAAAAAAGGGGAAATATTTTTGTAATTATAACATCTGGGTTTACACTGCATCAGTGTTTTGTATCCATTGTAATGGATTTGCCTTGTAGTTGTTTCCTGGTTTTGGTTCTGGCTCAGCTGCCACCACCTGGGGGGGAACATTACCACAAACTTTGTTCTATTTTCATGTTTGTGTGCCTTTTTTTTTTTGGTTTGCATGTGGTCTTGATGATGACTCAGTTGAAAAATCACAGACAAAAATAAGAAAGAAGTTTAACCCTTGCTCAGTTGAGTTATGGGAGTTGTTGAGCTTTGTGTAATACCCCCACCCACTCCTTTCGTTCATGAACGAACCCCAGGCTTTGTGCACGCTTCACTGGGCACATTGGCCTTAAACCTCTCATGGTCCTCTGGTTTTCCCTGAAGGGGAATTTTGGAATTTAACTGAGATTCAGTTTCTCTATTCCCTCTTCCTGATCCCAGGGTATTGACTTTTTTGACCACTGTAAAGACAGTTTATCCACATTTTTATTGGTGATATAAGCTTCCCTTAAATCCCTCAAGGTGTCCGGCGTATTAAGAATTTTTGGTATGTGCACATGTGAAAATAAGAAATACCTGCCAAAGGTTAAACACTGTATATTGTACTCACACTTTTCATCGAATGTAGCGTGATGCTAAAGGGAGTCAAATACAGAAGTTATAGTTGCTCCTGGATCGGTTAGGTCTATTTGCTTTTATTTTTATCTTCTCTAGTTGCACAGTATTCCAGCGGTGCCCCCTAAAATCTAGATTTTAAATTTTGGGCAATATTGCTTCAATGAACCTTCCAACAAACTTTATTGTTTGTCGCTTTTAAACCAAAGGTGTCATACACAGATTAATTCAGGGGCCACAATCAGCCCAATTTGTTCTAGAGTGTGCCAGATTGATAAAATAATATTAATAAAAAAAATACCATAATAGCCTTTGAATTTAACGGTTATTGTGGGGAAGATTACACTCAATGAAAATGTCAACTTTTTTTTTTTTTTTTTTTTTTACAAAACCAAACAATTACTACAGAGAATCACTACAATCTCAACATGAAACCAATTTTAAGGAAAAATACAAAATACAGTGAAAATTGAAAAACTGTGTAATAATCATAGAACTAATAAAAATTCTGTGTTATATCATGACAGCAATAAAAGATAAATAACTTATTAATATGTAATACAACAGAGGATAATAAATATCATCAAAATGAGCATGGCATCACAAGTAACTGAAGGTTTCTCACAAAGATGTCACCTGTTGTTAAACTATCTGATGGCACTGGGGGACAAAGCTTCTCCTGAACCTCTCCGTCCTACAGCTCATGGAGACGAGCCTCTCACTGCAGCTGCTTCTTTGTCCCTTCAGGATACTGTGCAGAGGACGGTGAGCATTGTCCATGATGGCTTTTAAGCCGACCCTTGTGCTATCCTCTACCATAGTTGAGTCCAGACACTTAACCCACCACTGAGCCTGTGTTTTTAACAAGCTTCCCCACACGCTTATTGTCCTGCAGCATAGAGCAAATACAGTAAATTGTAAAAATGACCTCTATCCGGTTTGGCCGGATTGGAGCCTCCTGGGGTCCAGTTTTGGTCCACGGGCCTTATGTTTGGTCTACATCATGAATGGAGCACTAAATTTGAAATTGATGTAGAATAAATGTGATATTTTTACTTGTCACTCGAATAAGAGCAGATACTTCTAATAATTGTCACATCCTGTGCTTGGTCAGAATTTGAAGTTGTGTTTAGACTTTAATCAGCGGAAAGTGATGGATACACGTTTGATTGGCTATCGCAGTTCACATGGCTCCCTTCCACACACGGGTTTGTTTGAATCACCGAATCTGGCCGGTGTAAACACGTCTTGATGTTTAAATATTCAGCACTTCGTATATGCAGAATGATAGTTTCACAACGGCCACCCACGTTGACTCTTGCCAGCAAATCACTCCTGATAGTTTAGGTTTTCTCCATGTAGAAAAACTCCTCCACGATGTCTAAATTACCGATCAAAGAACCCTGGGAAGTTTGACTTGTTCTCTATATTCCATCTTTGGTCATGTGGATTGGATATGTCGACTTTTTCAATGAGGTCATGCAAAATAAATCCATCCAACAAACGTTATTCATCAATGATTCAGGTTTTGGGAAGCTTTTCTCAGTTCATTGCTGGGACTGCAGAAAAACAAGGATTGGGCAATAGATTAATACAGGTGAGGAAAACGTGAAGGTTCACAGGTTGACATTGGAGTAGTGGAACAACAGTAAGCACTGGCAGCAGAACGTGATGAGGCGCTTAAACCTGGTAACAATTAGGAGTGAGCAGCCAAAAGGAAGCACTTTGTGGAGCCTGATCCCCTCAGACACCAGCGCCTCAGTGTTACGTAATGAGTCATCTGCAATTTTACCAAAGACTGTGATTGATCTTGTGAGAAAAGTATTTGCTTCCTCCAGAAAACCAATAAACGTGGGACCTAAATGTTGACGATCGTCAGTTTCAGTGTCTTTTGGACTGCGGACTGCTCAGTGCCATACATCTTTGAACTGATTCCCTCTGAGCTTTATATATCATCAAGTCAATGATGGCAAGCCTCTGTTTATTAAATTGCTTTGACATTGGCAGTTCCTCTGCTTGAAGATATCTTATTAAGCCCATTTCCTTGTACGGTTGTTTGGTATGAGTGTGATCAGACCATTAGTCTGTCACAAAACCTTTTCTCATTACGTCCTTGAGCAAAGCACATTATCACACAGTTAGCCTCATCGTGCTGTTCAAGAGGATTGATGATACTTTGACACTGGATCCACTCAGTTGTCCTTCAGGTTTACCGCCAATGGAAATAAACTGCAAACAATAATTATCCATATTAATAAACTAGCTTTGAAAACCAGTGAATTTACAAACAATTAAGCACTGTAGCATATCCCTTCAGTCTCCTTTCCCTTTTCAGAAATGATTTGATTATTTTATGAGGGGTACTTAGAAATTAGTGTATTATCTGCATTATATGTGGGTCAGCATGTCATTACTCTATAGATTATATAATTATGCCCAATAATGTAAGAAAAATTGTAATATGGTAAATGGTTATAATGATTTAAAGCTTTACTCTCACCATTTAGCTTTCCTAGTAGCTGAAACATTTAAATAACTCTCATCATTTTTAAGCCTCCAGACTCCATTAACACATACAGAGACTTTCTCTTGCATTACAGTGGAATAAATCATTAACTCTTGAGAAGTGACCAATAACTCTCAATAAAATACCTGACTGAGACATGCAACCCACAACTTTCCCGGTCCGCCAAGTGATTTGAGTTGAAAATGCAAAAGCGTTGTTTTGCTTTGAGTGTTCGTTCACGTGACATCAGTGCTCGGAATCACATACAATGCAACTGGAACTTTTTGAAAATACTCCGTCTGTAAACGAAGGAAAACGCAACATCTATTGGTAACGTTTACTGCATGTGTGTGCATGTGTGTGGTTTCATTCCATAAACAAACAACAGCGCCAACTGGTAGCCTGGCATGCTGACTGCTTCGTTATCGGCATTTTTGCCATTTCAGAGCAAGCAGACGTGGTTTTCAAAACGTTGCTCAAAACAAAATGCAAAAATGACGTGATTTCATTTGAACGGTCAGTTAAACGGTGGCTAAATTCACAACTTAACACACCAATCTGAAATCGCTGAATGCAATTCGTGTAAATGCATGAACTTATGCATTTCTTTAAAATAAGTCTTGTTTGCTAAAGTTTTTGCTTTTCCCTACTAAGGCCATGCTCACCGATCATCTACTCTTTGTAATCAATAAACACGTCATAGAAAAGCGCTTATCCTGACGGCAGCCACCCTTTAAAGGTCAGACACTTTGGTCATGGTCTCCATGTTTAGCAGCGAAAGTCACCTTATATGGACGTGCTTCACATCTCGCGTTTGCATCACAGGCCAAACATTCCCTACATGTACGTGCAGACTTTGCAGGTCTTCACTGCCAAACTCATCAGCCAAGTCAAACGTCTGCGAAATATATTTAACACGGTGTTGTTTCTACTCGGCAACAAAGCCCCTAATATCGATAAACGCCAAGAATCATGTCACTTTTTTAAAGCTGAGGCCAGAGCTTTAGCGTGAGAGAATATGAGCGCTTCAGAATCAGGATCTGCAGAGATCAGGATTGGAAGGCTTTTAACGCCGCTACTTATTTTGTTCCTCTACCAGCCGCGAACTCGGGATTGTTTTGAGGAGCTCTTTCTTGGCACGGTTCGTCTCGGGCTCTCGGTCGAGGGCCCTCCACCGAAGAAAGGCGCTCAACTCGCTAATGCCACGATAACCTCTAACTCTGGATGTGATCTGAGACCTCCCGCGGTTCCTTATGCATTCAAGTGTGAGGCCAAACAACGCTCATTGGAAGTGGCGCTGACAGCATCATGCTGTGCCGCCTGTGCGTTTATCCAGAGGGGGGGTGGCCGGGAGGAGGGGGGATCCGCACTTTGCTAATTCTTTTAATTCCTGCTTGGTAAGATGACTTAGCTCTCAGTGCCACATGTAATTTGTTACATTTGTTTGAATTATTAGTATTTCAGGCAAAGATTGTATCTGGTGGGAAGGAAGGAGGCACTCTTCAGGAAATCATGAGATGTAATCACAAGAACTAAATCACAAGTCAACCCCATCCAGTCCTATGCTATATTTCGGGGGTAACGGTTCGGATTTCATCCATCTCATCCAAGTTCCTGTGCGTCTGCCAAGTCAGCGCGATACAGAGCGCATGCTGTTTCAGCTCTTCACGATGAACTTTGGCTGTCTCCGATTAATCCGGTTTCATCCCTCCGAAACAAAACTTTCTGGCAGAGCTCGTCCGTCCTTCCTCCTTTCTCGCAGCTCGTCGCCGCCTCCGTTGCCATGCATCATTTATTTGCACAGGCCGCTGCATCGCGATGCTGTGAGAACGAGTTTGGAGCTTTGTTTTCCTCAAACAAAACTTATCTAGGGAGATTTTGGGGATTTTCTCTGAAAAACAAATGAGGCCACCGTTTTATGAGCTGCTTAATAAGGGTTTGTTGTGAGATTTCAAAACACATACCTGAGTTCAGGCCAGCAAATGATAATGTAATTATGTTTTTCTTATGACAACACACGCCAGGAATTTACTTCACAGTTGTAGTTCAAACCACAATGACAGACCTTAAGAAAAGGTGTACGATGAGGGAGCTCTCAGGAGGTTGAAATGAATCAAGTGTTTTTAATGATCAGGTAGAGAAAAAGGGAACCCTGTCCTCCTTGCACAAAATAAATGGCTAAGGAATTTTTACAGGACGACTGCAGTTTGTTTTGGCACAGCGACACTTTCCAGGGGAAGAAGCCCGTCAGTGCTTCAGCTGATAAAATCACCTCGTGAACCCACACCAACATCCTTTGTTTTTTCCTCTTTTTTTTTTAACCTAGAGGATACAACTTTTTTTTTTTTTCCCCTGCTGGCTTTGAGAGTAATTACAAAAACACTACTTGTGTGTTTGCTCACATTCTAAGGTCCACTACTTCAGTACACCCAGAGGGGATTTTTGTTTGTAATGGAGCAAAATAGCAAATTCCCATGAAACAAATATAGCTCACCTTGACATTTCCCCTCATCTTGCAAAATGTCTCCACTGTGTTGAATTAATGTTAGCTTGATCAATATCATGACATCAACGTGCATATTGCAAAAGACAAATTATGTTTGAACATGCATTCAATACTCTGCAAATTAAAAACAACAGAACTCGAAAGATTGATAAATCATGATGAATTCACAAAAAGTGTGCGATTAATAAGTATCATCTATTGTATGTAATAGAAATAATTAGCAAAACATATTTCTACGTAGCAGGAATTTGAGAAAGTTAGACCAAAAAACAGATGCAGCGACAATCCTTACAGGAAAGAGCAGGAGAAATCTAATCACATATGACACACAGCCCTCATTCCTCAAAAGTCGTATCATAGGAAAAGTCTGCAATAACTATCTGCGTAAACCATCCGACTCAGCCAGAGTTAAATTTCTTTCTGAAAGATGACATTATTTTGACAGACATGTTGACATGAAGCATTTGTTCCCAAAGTTTTTACCCGTGTGAACACAGCGACTGATTAGTCTGAG
>OMNM01034918.1:0-19586 GCA_900302745.1 Parablennius parvicornis | reverse complement strand
CATTTATCTCGTATAACATATGGTCCCTAATATCAGTGAAGAGATTAGTGGCAGTATTGAATCACTGTCAGAGCAAGAAAGTGAGCGTGCTAGTATTACAAAGAATAATTTATTTTAAAATATGTTTACACATTCACTCTCAAGGTCACGCAGAGGTCATCTTTTCTGCAAACTGGACAAACAGAAAGTCGTCTGTGGTCGGTCCCAGAGCACTTGATCTGTGATTTCCTTCGGCGGTCTGAAGAAGTTTCCAAGTGTGAAAAATATGGAAATTACACTGTCAAGCAAAAACCTGACTACACATGCCCTTATTGCTCCGAGTGCCGACGTGTTCCAATTTTTGAGGCATAATTTTCACCATCGTGTCACACCAAAGAGGCAACCTAATGCCCCTCTGGTCACCATTAGTGACCTTGTGGTCCGTACGAGAGCTCCGCTGGTTAACTGAAGTGTCCCTCTGATGTCGCCTGAAGCCTAAATAAATATTAACATGGTACACGTGAACAGAAGTCACTTTAACCCCCTCGCTCGTCCTTCTGTGCACATCATTGCTTATTAATGTGAATCAAGACAAGCAAAGGGGACAACAAATCTTTGCAGGACGAAGGTTGGCACACAATGTTCCACAGACCGCGTCACGCTCGCACATGCTGAAAGAATTAGACATCGTCACGAACTTGGTTATGTTAATTTTTGACCTCTGAAAAGTAGTTTAAGAAAAAAACAAAAATCAACATAATGCAGTTGCATACAAGTCTTAACAATAATATTGCGCTTGAACGTGACACTGGAGGTCATGTTGTACTGAATATTACCGTGGCAGTGAAATCAGTCATGGACGATCAGTGCAGTATTTCTCCATGTGGTGTAATTTTGCCCGGTTTACATACATTTTTCCAATATAATCAACACTCTTGAGCTCTGTGCCGCTTACTGCCCACAGAGAAAACTGTCTCTTAGTGGATAAATGCTTGTTATATGAAGTATTTTCTACAGCAGGTAATTCTGACTGTGGAATCTAATTGGAGAAAACACATTTCATATGTGCTGATAATACCGGTGCGGTCATGAATAACACAAACGCGTCAAAACACACTCAAACTGAGAACTTCATGGGAAAGTGAGATGATTCAGAGCAATCTCACTAATCTAATATATCACCTCTCAATGCATTTGTACTGCACATCTCGATGAGGAATAGATCTTTATGTACCAAACAAATCAGTAAAAGTGAAAATAGCCCGACTTCACACGCAGCTCTGTTTTTCTGTTTTTTTGTTTTTCAGCAAATATCAGTTTATTGTGTAATAATGGCATTATTTGTGTAGGCAGAGATAAACCAAATTATTAAGGAAGCAAATCTGTTGCTTTCATTGTCCTCATCCAATAAATGGCACTTTAGCAACGAGTATAAAAGCAATATCCCACGCAAGGTTGTGCTGTACTGATTCCCAGAACACTCACAGTTAATCAGCACATATTTAGTAGGCTGCATGTGATATTGTTTTAGGGACTAACGAGCGGCAGAAATCACAGAGATACATTATCACTAATCATTGGAAGTGTTTGTGGTCACCCTAATTAATCCAAGTTTTATATCCACTGCAGTTTCAAGCTCTGTTCTGCCCTCCGCTCCACATTTCTTCTTTCACTTGATAAATACTCTTCCTGTAAACCAGTGGAAATCCACTTTAGGGTCAAAGACCCTCTTGAAAAGATGCCAGAGATGATGGGGAGCAGCCAAGGCTCTGCCTGCCCCGAGGCTGTCCGACTGAAAAACATAATCAGACACTTTCTGGAATACAAAACAGATCAGGCAAATGGTCCATGATTATTTTGAAGGTTCCACCTTTTGTGTATTGGTGAGAATGAGTGGGGAGCAGCTTTTGTTAAAGGCAATCTTATGTGAACTTTTTATTGTAACTGGGTGTGAGAGGACTAAAAAAAAACTAAGTTTTCCTTTAAATACTCTTTGCAGCTCATGGCTATGACCAGAAATTCTATGAAACTTCATATATTCTTCCCATGTCTAATTTTCTCAGTCTGTTGGCCGCATCCTTAAGACATATTGATAAAGCAATGGCTGTAAGCATTTCTTTCTGCTTTTTCTGAATTAAAATACCTCACAGTATTTCGAATACAAAGTTCTCAATGCGTCTCGCTGCTGTTTGGGGGCATAAGTTAAAACCTGTGGCAAAACCATTTCCTTATGCTACAAAGCAACAGTTGCAAGTGGAATATCCCTCAGCGTAACAACCTCATGTCCCCGACATGATAGATTTTTACTGAAAAATCAATGCACTAAATGGCACAAATACCTTCATTTTTCTCACTATAATAAAGGCAGGATTGCTGAAAACCCGGCACATTCGGACCTGAGATGTCGCCGCCGTTATCAGGACAGCTGGCAGCCGGCCGGCGCCGCTCACTCACCGCAATGAAAGCTGCACTGCATTCTGATAAGAGTTTTCGAGTTAACCCGCATTACCATGTTTCTTGCTGGGTGTTATGATAGCTTGTATTGCTCTTTTGGGTGTTGCGTCTGCCCTCCAGGAGATTCCGCCGTTATCTGGGCAGAGCCAGGCCCATACAGGAGAGCTATAAATGAGCACAGAGAAATGCGATAGCTCGTGTGTGGCCATACACTACCCTCATTCCCATGAATAAAACATGAGGAAATGTGGAGCATTTACCGCAGAAATTGCTTTAATTACTCTGTGCGTGTTCATTCTGTTTTCTTTCTCCAAATTATTTCCGCCTGAGCTCCTTTTTTTTTTTTTTTTTTTGTGTGTCATAATGTGGCTGGATAGCTAAATGTGGTCGGATTGTTTCTCCTCTGCTCCATTCTCTCGCCCTCCAAGAGATAAACAGCTTACCTTTGGCATGACCCATTCCACTTTAATAACCACTAAGCACTCTACTGCCCCACTTTACAAATCCACTAATATGATAAGTGAGGGGATCTCTCACTTTGCAATCATATTCTGGACAATTAAACCCATATGTAAAGAATAGGGGCTGTCTGGAGGGCTTTTTAGTCCCAATTATGTCGAGCAGTTTGACTCAATGCAGAACAATAAGTTCAATCGAGCCATTGTTGTCAGCGAGGCGTCGTCGATACATTGACACAGTTTTTCATCTTCATTTTAATTAAAACACAGAGGAATGTGTTGTACTATATCGCTGATTTAACGTCAATTGGAAGCAGTGTGAGTCACTGGAGCTTTTTTTTTTCTTCTTTAGTAGGAATAAGTAACTAAGACGGAAATCAAGATTTGAAGTTAATTAGCAGATGAAATTCATTAAGATGTGGTTATAGAACTACTCTCAAGATGTTGATGCTCTACCACATTCATGAGATCACTACAATATCACAAAGTAGATTTAAGTATTTTTGTAATATCTTAAAGAAATGTAGAATTCCAATTGTTTGCCACGTGTATGTATATCAATATACCTTTTGTGTCCACTTTTCCAACTATACTTGCCCATAAATATACATGATTTGCATTCAGCATGTGACAAGCATATACATATCCTTTATTTTTGCCACGGAGGTATTAATTTACATCTAATGCTTGTGCAACTACTTGTCATAAATCTTCCCTCCAAGTTTCCCAATAAAGTTCGGCCTGAGCTGAAGTGATCTTTTCTTGACTTTAAACTGCTGGTAGTCTCCTGGGTGCACAGATTAATCCTCAAAGCTGAAATGGAACAGACTCGAAGATAATTAGACTCAATCCAAAGTGTGGTCAACCTAAACAGACTTAAACAGAGGAGATGCCTCCAATTAACAAGCTCACAAAGTTAAACATCAATGTCCATTTGGCACTTTTCACATTAAAAAAACCCTCCATATTGAAGAAAAAGAGCAAAAAAAAAAAGTTTCTTGCTGTGATGAATTTCGATGTATGATCGTCAACTTGACCTAGCAGAATATATTAATACTACAAACACCAAATTGTTGTTATTCACACCATCAATTAATTGTTTTCATTTAAAAGTAAAGAAAAAAAAAACAATTAAATATACTATTGTATTTGGGAAATGGGAGATTTATAAGAGGCAGAAGTTGTATTCCATTGTTTAATTGTTTTCAACACATTTCTTTTTCAACACATTTCTCTCAAAGTGTGTTTTAATAAAAACCCAGGTCAGATAGCCGAATTCTTTTAATTACCTACGCCATCGAAAGATGGTCGAAAGTTCTGTTTTTGTCCCTGTGTATTCTTTGGTTTGTACGCATGTATGTAACCAAGTTTTTGCAAAAACTATTGACCTGAAATGTTGACAACAACTGGGTCAAACCTCAAGGTCCAGGTCACGAAAAGATCAAAAACGTATTTTCGTCGGGGTCAGTTTTAATCCGATTGATGTCAAACCAACGCCAAAATGTTCCGTTTTCAATTCCCTATCCTCTTATAAGCCATGAGGTTAAAGTGACTTCTGATGATGTAGTGCCATTTTTACCCAAGTTAGCAGTTTGGGATTAAAAGTCAGGGGGGGTCACACAGAAATTGTAAAATATGTGTCCGTACATGTATGTCAAACAATGATAACGTGAAGCAATTGAAACGATCATGACAAATGAAGGAAGTAGTGGTGTGGTGGGTCAAATGACCTTGTAGTCCATTGGTTTCCATGGTGACAAATATCACGTTGGCGAAGGTATGCGCTCAACTGAATGCCTGTTGTAGCGTTTGGATGGACTGAGCTCCCTTCATGTGAGCCGCCTCCATTGGTGTGTGAATGTGTGTGTGAATGGGTGAATGTGGTTAACGATGTAAAGCTCTTTGAGAACTGATCAGTCAGTGGAAAAATGCTGTAAGAGTGAAATCCAAGGATTACAGCTTCCATAGACTTAAAACGTTGTAGTTGATGAAGGTATTTCAATCCACATGGAAACATCTTACTTCTACTTTAGTCCAGTTGAAGATAATTGTGTGTTGCGAAATACACACTGAGTCAATTTGACCATAGAAATGCGAGATAAAAACGTTGAAATAATTTCAATTTTTTTTCCCTTTATTTTCATCAGATTTAGCTGTGCCTGTATATGTCCTGACCTTAATTGCCCCCCACACCCACCTCTTGTCTTCCACCAAGTCCCAACGTGACAAATGAAGAAGCATGAGTCTACAACAGCTGGATAAACACCACCCGCAGAGCCATCAGTCAAACACCATTGCCTTTGGACAGCTGGGTCAACCAGGTCTCGTGTCATAGTGATGAATGTTTCCCATTCACTCAAAAGAAGGTTTAAGTCTCCAAACTATCAGAAAACATTCCGATTGTTTATTACAGTCAGACTCTCCAACGGTCTACAAAATAGCTCACAGTGGTCATGGCTTTCAGATTTTATGACCTTGTTTGATGGCAGTCACCTTTGTGATCACAGCTCAGCGGGACTGAAGAAAGGATCTAAGGACTTGTCACCAAGCGATTCGATTAGACATCCATGATGGAAGTTTTAGCTAAATCTGTCATTCACAAATAAAAAAAAAAAATGAATGACATGTTGTGGTGCGATGCAGGTCCTGAGTGACTGAGCAACGTTTTCCATGATTAATACTTCTATTGGAAGGTTGATGGCTCGATAAGTCACTCAATCCGGAAGCGGAAGAGTTGTTCACTTTGGAAAAATCTTGTAATCATAATTTTACCTCTTCTTATCTGAACTTGGAAAACTTTTGAGAGCGCCGCAGGAAACTTTCAAAAATGCCTCCCTCTGTTGTATCTTGAAAAGGAGCTTTGTAAGAGCCGAAATGAGATGGTACAGTCTTGCAGTTTGTTTCTGTCTTGGCGTTTCTTTTTCCGTGGAACAAGCTGCCTTGTTTTGGTAGACGAGATTAGATCATGATTCACTTCATGGAATCAATTTCACAGCGTATTACAGCAGCATCCCCCTGCAAGATCAGGCTGAATGTCATTCCGGGGAATGATTTGTTTCGCTTGGAACGCACCGGCGTAACCTGTGCTACTGTACCTGCGCCGCTTAGATTATCATATTTGCCCTCGCAAAATCTTTATTAGCGTGAAAGGCTTGAATTGCATCCCAGGGGAGAGCGGGCTGGCATTGATGCACATGACAGTATTTTTCACACTCTGTAGTGTCGACGCGTGGAAATAGTGAGGATGTATGTGGAAGCACTGCAGCACTCTCTGCTCCAGCTTCACCGGCTATAAATAATTCAGAAAATAATAATCACGGGTTGTTTATTCTTTCCGAAGCCAACCGTAAGCATGACTGACTTGTTTTGAAGGTTTGCTGTTTTGACAGGTTTGGTAGCCGACAGTGACTGCTCCCTGTCTGTGTGCCATGTGCACAGTGATGTCGCGCTTGCCACCTGTGCCGTGATGACGGCGACGGGTTGCGGTTGCTCGCTGAATATGGCTGGAAAAAACGGCGGCGACGCCGCAGCTTTACGTCTTCGTTTCGTTCTCCCAGGAACGCCTTATCCTTTCATCACTCCATTCACTTCTTTAAGGGAAAGATAAATCTAGAGCCAGTGACTGTTCAGTTGAGTTTATATTCATCCATGAATCTTTTTATTCCTGCTTTTTCCAACCTCGTGCCGAGGGGGAGCTGGAGATAGGCGGAAACAGACAGACAAGCGCTCATTCACACTCTCACAGCTGTAGGTAACCTACAATCAACATTAACAGAGAGAACATGTCTCCAGATTGTCAGAGGAAGTCATGAGAAATACCACACATACACAGGAGAACCATGCAAACGCCACACTTAAGCTGTGTGAAACGAGAGTACTAACCACTGATAGATGAGTCGGTCTTTAATATTTCACATATTTCAATTTAAGTTTAATCGCTTAAAAATTGCTAACCTTGTCATTGTCTATCTCTCAGCATACTGACTTCAGGTTTTAGATGAACCAACATGCAGCCACACTTGTTTTCGGCTAATCTAGCACCCAAGTTAAATAAACTAACCTGTATATCGTATGATTTACACTGAAATTTTAATGGAGAATGCATTACACTGACATTTATTATGTGCTTTCGCCAAGTCTAATTGTATCTAATAATAATTGTAGCCTACCTATTTACAGTAGGCTGTGTCACGTCACTTTTATTGTAAATGATAGTATGATTTAAATTCTGATCTGCTTGGCTGCTGGCAAAACTATTCAAATCAAAATCTGCAATCAACTTCACAAGCAAGTCTGCAGCTTAAAAAGAAAAACATTTTAATTACATTGATGCTTTATTTGACAGAATTTGAGGAGTGAAATGTCAAATATCAGTCACTCTCGCGTGCGGCGATGCCAGTTCATTCTTTCAGGAGTTCTTTTAATCGTGTACGTCATTTGAAGTTTGTGAAAGAGCGAGATTAAATGTCAGTTATATTTCAAAGCAATTATTTCTAGCAATCTAACTAAAGTTAGCGGAAAACAAACACACATTGATTGAGAAGTTTTAATTTGAACACATTGATTACGCCGCTGTCACGGCCGGTGATCCAGCAGCCTTCAACTCTTTACCTCTGCTTTCACTGCCTCACACATTTCAAAAATGCAAAGACATCACAGAAAACTGGCCTGGGAGAGACGCTTCTTCGGCTGATGTAATACACTTATTGAAAATGGTACAATTTCCGGTTTTGGCGAACATAAAATGAAACGAATTTCATCTTCACGCAAAAAGCTATTTTAGTTACACGCACCCGATTGCAATACTTGGTCAACTTTATCAGAAAAATCTTCGAAGAAATCACTTCCAACACGATGACACTGACAAATGACTTGAACAATGTCAAGGCAATATGAGAAATGTGGAATATATCAAGAGGATATGATGGATCAACAACGTTGATCCATGATTCCTCTGAACACATCTGACGTGGCTAAGTGTAATGTTCAGCGAAACACGATTAAAAAAAATAAAAAAAATGGAGACAAACAGTGTGAAAAAGACGTAGAGGAGAAGTGTGAGGCCACGCTGGGCAGGTGGCAGAGCCGTCCAGATGCTGCTGAGAATCAGCGAAGCAGATAATGTTCTGCCTAGATTACCTCCCGGGGCCTGATTACAGTGGAGCGTCCCCGTCTGGGTCGACTCCAAGTCGGTTCTGCAGGGATCAGCTGTTCTCCCCCGTCACCCTGATGGTCTGAGGTGTCATCTGTCCAGAAACACAGAGGTTCACAAGCATCTTTATGTTCGGGGCAAAAAAATGAAATGCAAATTTTCAAAAAAGGCCACCGGGTCCATTTGGCGAGAGGTTAATATCTATTGCCTCCTCTTGCTGCTTCAAAACCGACGGCCTCGTGCTGCAGCCGTGTTGTTAAGTGTACAGCTCGTGTTCCTGCACTGCGGCTTTCATACAACAAGCTGTCAGTCAAACGCGCGGCGTCGTGTTGATGCCGCAGTCAGTTAGCGTGGAGCCGCTGGAGTGTGGAGGCAGCGCTGCAGTCCTGTGAACGCAACGCGCTTACAAGTGCTCTGAAACAGCTGTCCTACTAAGATTCAACTCATAAAACACTGGGTTTTTTTTTTTTTTTTGTTGTTGTTCCTGTTAAAGAATAAAAGGAAAAAATTAAACTATTATAGGACTAAATGTAATAACACTGGTTTTACTAATTTACACAGTGGCAAATACTGTGGTAAATAGTAATACACGAACATAAAGCAAAACAAAAACTATTTACGCCACTAAATACTTATTTATTCCCAATTAGACTTGTGTTTTGCACCAGTTCTATTTATTGCAAACATATTTGTATGAGTTATGCAAGTGAACTGAAAAAAAAAAAAAACGGAACTTTTTCCTGGATCAGCTCCAATGAACTAAACTATCAGATTACTGAATGTCTCTGCCATTAGCTTAACTTTATAATATTATAATCCACTATAATATGCATGCTCTGATGCAATTAGCATTAGTTTTGATTTGTTTAAAACATCCACATTTTATTATTTGCAGGGCTGCCACATCTTTGGTATTAAACATGAAATGCACACATTTAACTGCAGTTTTAAGTTATGTGTTGAATTTTACCATAATAAAGGTCATTTTAATCAGTATTTAGAGTCGCTTAGCGAAATGGTTCACTACTTAATATGTACTATATGTAAATTGAATGTCATTATGTAACTATTTCCAACCTATCACATTCATCATTTTATATTGTGGCCATTTTTATAGTTTTAATAGGTCATTTATTACATTTTTACTAAAGAATTTTTTTTTTAAAACAGTGCAACTAAGAAATAATGTTAGCTCTACCCTGTAATAAAAAATTATTGACCCTGAATTCTTTTCAAAAACCTACATGGAGCAAGGCATGCTGAGTAATACAGCTCTGTTTGTACAATCAATTTCTATTTATTTCTAAATCCAATCATCTCTCTTCCAGAAGAAACACACAAACATACCTTAAATCATAATTTCCTCGTAGATTCTTTTGGCAAGAAGTTTTCTTTTCAATTGATGAACGAGCATTTTCGTAATTGCATTTCTGCGTCCATCTGGCCGTCTAAGAAAAAAAAAAAAATTATGAGTTCACTGCATATTTGAGTCAAAGGTTAAGTTCCTGTTGTGGAGTGACTTTTTTTTTTCTTTAGTTTTTCATATCGTTCATCTCATGAAAAGACCAAAACAACAAGCTTTGAAGTAAAATTGTCCAGGTTTTCATAAAGGAAAAAACCGGGAAGGTCTTTTCTAGAATAAAACAACCTATAAGGTCTTTTTGTGGTTTCATCTGCAACTACGAGCAATTAAACACAGTAAAGTAACAATTTATCAATCTGTGAAACCAATATCTAACCATGTGTTTAACCATTCTTCAATACGTGTTTTAAGCTCATCATACCTGGACTGTAAGGAGGAATGCGAGTGTGATGTGTTGTTATGTGTGTTTGGCTTTTCTGCACAGCCAGATTTATTGCAGGTGTGTGCACAATGACAATAACGATTTCCTAATCTTCTTTGGTAAACGGATCATGATGTCAACTAACTATGTTTGCAAAGACTTTTGTGTTTGTTCTTCAGCTCCGGCTATGAATCTTTTTTTTTTTTTTTTTTCACAAACAGGCAACACAAATTCTTTATTGTTCTTGTGGTTTGTTGGCTTATGCTGCGTTCGCATGCTCCTCTGATGTTATCATTTCTACTTTGTGGGTTAGTTATTGACGGGTTTTCATGTCAGAACATGGACCCATACGTTCATTTAAAATACTTAGACATGTGCTTAGCTATTTTATGTAGGCGTGTGAACTGTGGACTTTTCTATCTTATGTATTCATTTGTACAGCACTTTGGTCCACTGTAGTGTTTTAAATGTGCTTCATAAATAATGTTCGAGTGATTGATGGATTGTATATGTTGGTTTCAGACACTCGATTCACACGGTCACTCAATTACTGTGCTTCTCAGCGCCACTGTTTCATGGGTAATAGGCTAATTGGTTATTCTAAATCGGCTTTAAGGGGGAATGTAAGTGTGTTTCTGTACTTGTCTTGTGATGAATCGACAACCTATTCAGGGTGGACCCTCACCTCTCGGACACTAAAGTGTTTAAGAAGCTGGATGGGAGGATAGCAAGGGCACAAATTGCCCATTTCAGATTTTGTTTAGTTTTTTTTCCCACTTTAAAATAGACTTAAGTTTTTTTTACCCTTCAATATTTAAAAATGTATGAAGTTCATCCCAAAATCCTCCATTTCTTCAAGACATTTAAGTAGAAAATGAAAGAAAACGCCATTAACTGATGAGCTTTGTGTAACTGAAGTATTTTTGAATGATGACTTGATTTCTGACCGCTGAAGCGTAGGGCTCAAATCCTTTCATCAACTACACTGTTAACATAATCGGTACATGCTGGCCTGCAAACTGGGACACCGATGATCACAAGTGGTATTTTGGGTATCCGTGCGGTTTCATGAATTATGAATGCTGTGGCTTCTGTCCCTAATTAAGTGCAATTTCCACATTATGTCACCTTTTCTTTCTGTAGACAAATGTTTGATGATATTCTATGTGTTCTTCTTCTCTTTACTCAGTAATAGCGCAATCAGAATGGAATCATTTCACAATGAGCAACAGGCGTAACATTTATTTTTATCGGAATATAATTTAAGCTTGATATTAGTTCTATTTGAACTAAACCTCCCAGTTTCATTTGTTTTTACTTTCTGCGGAATATGAATAAGGCGTCATTTTTGCCATTGATTTTGCCTCTCGGTGTACATACTGGGGAAGAACACCTTGTGTGTGTGAGAGATTTGAAATCAGCGGCCAGACACTTGGCAGATCCGTCATTAGAGAGCACAAACATAATTAACTAATCATGCTGGCTGACACGTTACAAATACAGATGTAACCCACTGCCAGTGTGAGTTGGAAATATTCACTCGAGCTACAACGGTTAGACAACGATACTGTAACCAACACAATCCCCCAAAAACTAATTGGGTCAGCCACCGCTCAAAGAGGCAATTTAGGAAGCAATTACAGCCTCCAGTTTGCTTGCAAAAGGCCGATAACTGCATGAAATGTGTGATGAACGTCGCCAACAGAGAAGTTTGCTCTTTTCAAACGCATCTTCATGACGCCTAATCAATTCCAGCATCACGCCAAAGCGATGATTGTGCAGATATTAAAGCCTCGGATCCTTGAATGAACTGCATTATGTAGGAATGTGTCCGATCCCGTGATCCGATCCCATTATCAACAAAGTAAGGCTCCCTGGCGGTGCACGATCAAACACTGGATTTGTGCCTCTGAAGTTTCACCGACTGAAACCAAATCCAACGCGGCTGAAAATGGGAGCGACTGATGTTGAAGGTGAATGGAATTGCTCACATATTGGCTCGCGTATAAAAGGGTGTAGCATATAGAAGGCAATCAATAGCGTGACTGGGTGATGCAACATGTCCAAGTAATTACTCAGTAATGAATATTTTAATTGATGTCAAGTCACTTCCAAGTTCACACTGAAAAGGTTATCACATTAAACAAGTTTTAAATCACTTCTTTAGGCACATTTCAACTGTTTTTTTCTTTAACTTACAAAAATAGAACTCATTTCCTTCATTATAATTCTACTTTATCTTTTTTTTTTTTTTTTTGGTCCAGAAAGCATTTGTGTGAAAGGTAAATTAATTTCTATAAATCTTAATCAAATAGGTTATTTACAGGTGAAGGTTAACCACACAGCAGGAGTATGAAGGAGAGACATTTTCCTATTTCATGAACTCATTCATTTCTGGGAAAGTGAGGAGACTGATTTCTTTGACTCCAATCTGACATTGTGTTCTAGCTGCTCAACAAATTTCACTTTGTGGTGCACCAAATGTTCTCTATTCGTGAAAAGGTGTGGACTTCAAGCAGGTCGGTCCAGTGATCCAACTCCTCTACTGTAAAGCCAAGCAGGCTGCTGAGATGTGATGCCAGGAGAACACAACTTAACTATAATAACTACACCATCAAGAGAAATCACACATCCATGGACACATTTGCATCAGTTTCATAGGAAATGCCGTTTTCATCATTTATAGGAGGTATACTATGTTTGGATGATCAGTGTCTTGTGTATTTATGGCTTCTCATGGAGCTGCAGTTTTTAGTTCAATGTGTGTCATCAGTTTACTGCTGTGCTTAGCCTGTAGCAGAGTTTGGTTTTTTTTTAAGATCAAAGCTATCGATGCATTTCCCATTCAACTCTCAACTGGTTCGTGATATTTGATGTAAAATAGATACTGAAAAAGGTGAGTGAGGCTGCATTATGTAATAACTTCACAAAATGACATACATTTTCACTTATATTAGTAATAACACCCATTTTGTTGTAATAAACAGATAATATAGAATCGTTTTTCTAGCATTTTATGATGCAAAGTTGCATACAAACAGAAAGTTTAATGTTTGTTATTAACACTGTCTGACTGTATGTCTGTTGTTCTTCATGTGACTGTTGTATAGACTTTGCATAATCCTTAATGTTTATTAAGTGTGACAAAGCAGTTTCTCTCGTAACCCTGAAGAAATGGTTCTGTTAAAGAATACAATGTGTTTTGAACAATTGAAGTTACTATTATGCAAATAACATTGTCTTAAAATCAATTAAGGCCGTGTTATTCATGCAAAAATGTAAAGAATTAAAGTAATTACAATGTTTTGTGGATAAAAACGGTATTTTTAGTGGTGTTATTACATAATGGAACATATTCAATTTCTTACTGAAGAAAAATCTTGCAGCTTTTAATAACCAATGCAATATGAAACAATTATAAAAAGCCCATTTTATGACAGAATATAGTCAAAATGTAATATACTTTGTTGCTTCATTATATAATGTTGTGTAACAAAGCGGTCTCTGTGGTTCGAAAAAATGCTTAACTCCACAATATATCAACAAATTCACCGTTACACTCCAACTAAAACGCTGTGAGCTGCATGATGTCCATTTATAAACTTTGCAGCTGTTGGGTAGGAAAACATGCAAATTCCCTTCAAGCCTCACTGTGTGACACCAGAACGTTGTTCCTTTACTAAGTTGTGCTAAATGTAGTTTTTCCGTGGCAGCAGGGGAATTTCTGACACAGATGCTTCTCTGCAAGCAAATCATGATTTACAGTTCTTTCAATTAGCTCTGAGATCCTGATATAGTAGCTGGGGAGCGGCGCGTTGCCTCAGCCATAAATCAAATGGAATTACAAACTAGAAGACATCCCACGACTGAACATGAAAATGCATCCCGCTTCTAAATATGCATCTACATTTTCCATCCATTCATTCGTATGCCTCCACTTCCACATCCATCAGTGCAGAGCTTGATAAAGATTAGTCACAATGAGTGCCTTGAGTCAGCTAATGCTCAGCTAAATCATTAATTTGCTCCAATTAAAGAGGCAAAAAACCTATTTCTGGCTCGCATACGCAGTTCTTTGAAACAGCTGCGTTATTAGTTGTTGATTAAGTTTGTTTGTGAGCCTCTCTTCATTTGCATTTTTTGAAGCTCCTTACAATTTTCTGCCACCAAAAGGCATCCAGAGTGAGTGGCAGATGGCTGCTATTCAGCGTGTGTTTATCAGGCAACACGAACTTTTATGTCTTTCATGTTGGTCTCCACGGACTCATTATCAATGTCACTTTGTTGAAAACGGGGAAAAAAAAGAAAAAAAACGCGGTTCAGAGGTTGAACACCTGGCAGCGGAGATGAGCGATCATACGTAGTTTATTTAACTTTTTGCCAGCAAATTTCAATATGGAGAACGGACGGCGCATGTTGCCTATCGGACGTCTTACCGGAGGAGCCATGACCCCTATGTAAATAGATCATCCCCATAATGTGTTTGCACATCCATTACTTAAGCTTATTTTCTTTCCTACCTCGACTTTATCAGTGCTGGGTGTCAGGGCCCGAGGCTCAAACCTACTGAAAACCATCAGAATAATTTAATCAGATTGCCCAGAGATCTCATTATGGGGTTGGAGCAGGACGCTGAGCATTAGACTTTCAGTGTTGCCAGCAGAGACTCTCTGAAGGCTCTGGTTGGGCTGATTGACAGACTGAAGGTTCTTTCAGGGTGAGTTCATAGTTAAATTGCCTTATGCTCCCCATTCTCCATAAAGCACCCTCAAAGTCTCTGATGCTCACTTTGAAATCCCTCATTGAGGTAAAGAAGAGCAGTTAATGCACATCAAAGTACATTTCCTTGTATAACAATTCAATCTTATTAAAAGCCAGCTTCCGGTGTAATGCACATACATTAGATATTAAAATGACCTACTGCACTAAAGCTGCTCTTTGAATAATGTATTTTTAATGCCACCAGTAACTTGGTCTATTATTTATGTCAATGCTCCACTGCAGATGGTAATGCTGGTCAGAAGAGTCTGAAACATCTCAGATACAATGTCCCAATTAATGCAAAGAAGTTTCATCCCCAGGGGAAGATTGTCGCTGGTATGGAATTATATTTGTGTCGCAGTCCTGAGCATGCAGTGTGACAGTTTGAGCACAGAAAAAAAAAAAAAAACTTGATCAAAGAAAAATCTATTCTGTGCTCAAAAAATGTAGATTTTTGTGTTTGCAACTATCCACACACATGTACATTCATGACGTTATTGACTCAAATTTGATCTTCGTTCTGCACACTCACTGTGTCTTTCTCGCTCAAACATCTACACTCTGTTCACACACAAGTCTGCCTTCACACTTGCTAGGGTAGATGACACATTTCAGGTGAGTATCTTTCTTATTGAATCACTCAAAAATAAAGTCCAGCATGAACCGCAAAACTCCATCTGATTTATGTATCGTTTTTAACAGTGCTTCCAAGAGGGCGGCCAAATTAACGGCCTGGTTGGATTAAATCAGCCACTGGGAACCTGCCTGAGCACGTCTGTGATTGGCACGCTCAGGATTGTGGCACAAATATACTTCCATAGACAGGCTTTGGTCTTGTAATGATTTTCCTGATGTTTGAGTAATAAAACTTCATAATTTGACAAAAAGTTTGCTCAATTAAAACGCAAAGAGCCTGAAAGGCACATAGATAAGAGATTTGTACTGCAGTTAAAAACCTGCAAGTGCAACATGAAGTTTGCTATCTGGATGTGTTGATGGAAGATAGTAAATATATTACACTGTTAAGTTTTCAACTTGGAAAAATCCCAAGACATTGAGAGAAGAAATGATCTGAGAAATGAAGACATTCCACAAAAGGTGGAGGAAATTCCTCTGAACACATTAACAGAAGCTTTCTTCTCCTAAAATGTCAGCATTTACTTTTCAAATTTTCAGATACAGGCCCAACCTTGAACTGTGCATTTGCCTTTAAGCAATGTAAATGACATAGTGTATATTCATCAATTGTCAGTTTTTTTTTTTTTTATTTAACCATTACAGGAGAGAGGTTTTGATTAAACCTGGTAGTTTCATTAGCCAATGTTATTCCATTAGTCCACAAATCCAGTCTTTCTATTTACCTCCACTATCTCACTCTCTTGTTAAATGACCATACATGTTCACAGATGCAGTAAATAGGACAAACCTGAAAATAAATAAAATAAATAAATAAATAAATACAATAAAAGCAGAATAATACCTTGAAATAAACTTGGTCCCAAGAGGAAATATCTGCTGCTGAATGAGTAGCAGTCTGTAAAAGACTATTTGTGATTCTCTATAGGATTATGATCCGAATCAATAGTACAAAATGTCTTGGAACCAAGTCTTTACTTACGCCAAGAAAAAAAAAAAAAAAAAAACCTCATTGTCCCGGAGAATGGAAAAGCCACTTTCATTGAATAAGGCTCTTAGCCATTGTGTCTGATTTAGACTGGAAATACAATAGCACAGAAGGAAAGCGGAGAGAAAGAAATAAAACCAATTTGAGAGGAGAACTCTCATTTATAATCCAGGGTTGTTCTGATCGACAGTATGTGCTTTGATCACAGGATTTATACTCCCCTCCCTCTTCTTCGTAGGTGTGTTTGGAACTTTCTCAACCATTTTTTTTCTTTCCCCCGCCTTTCATCACACAGCATCGCCAGCTGTTGTCGAATATGAATTAAGCTTGACCAGAAGCCACTCACATAACACAACTACCACACAAACTAAAATATTGATAAGATAATCAACACAGTCTTGGTTTTTTGATTTTTTTTTTGTATTTCTACTTGACACATCGCTCTGTTAATTTATTCATGATTCAATAACAAGTCAAACTTGATATCTTTCCTCACATTCCATCCTTTGTGTTTTTCCATTTGCTGTCAAAAATAAAGCGCTTCCGAGGACAGAACCCTCCTTTCAAATGCTCTCGTCTAAAGTTTCACATGCAAGTGAAGCAGCTCCGTAGTACCACGATAAATAAAAAAAAAAAACATGTGAAACATGCAGATGAGGGCAACGTGTATTGTCTCCCATGCTCATCATTTATTTTTTTTTAAATAAGACAAAGTAGGAAAGTGATGAATAATTCAGATGGGGTTCACCCACTTTTACCTAAAGAGACATCAATCACTCTGCTATCATTGTAATGGGGATAGTTTATCCACATCTAACATGTCTTTAGTACTTCCATGTCTTGACATTAAACAGTTCATCCATACAACTATCTCATCCAGAAGATGGATCTTATTATAGCTACCCTGAGGTGTACATACAGGTCACCAGAGTAGTGTCAGTAATTTAAAACCAATAACACCATCACAATAACAGACATTTCCACCAGGTTTATTATCCATTACCTTTGTTTAACAGCCACAGAGCTGCCGTTTATCTCGGCCAATTAGCAGCTAATTTATTAATTCATTAAAATCTTGTTTAAAGTTGATAAGCGACATCATTAAACCTGGAGTTTGCCGCTTGTGACTAACGTGAGGGACGTCTGACTGCATGTAACTATAAACCATAGCGCCTGTGTTGTGTTGCCAGAAGTTCAGGCTATTTGCTGACTTTTATTGCATGATTAATGAATAAATATACACATTTATTGTAAAATATTGTAAACAACCCAACTGTTTATCATATATTAGATCATCTAATTAGGAAAGCAAACACATAATGTGGCTTGTTCTAATGCGTTATGGAAGCAATACGGCACTGTCCTTTTTTTTTTTTTTTTTAACCAAATGGAAAAAGACATTACCTGCACCAATGAAATTAAAAGCAGATCAAATTAAAATCACCTCATGTAAATACTTCTAAATACAAAGGCCTTCCCCAATTGAACTTATAAGTGAGGAGGTGGTGTAATTCTATTTAAACATATATATGTTTATGATAGTGGTATTTAGGTTCATGTAAATATCACTGTCGGACATTTTGTGCACGTTTGTAACAACACGCCATGTTTTGAGAAAAAATAGGTCTGGTCAGACTGAACAAAGAAAATGTTTCTTCTATGTTTCAGTTTCTAAAGAAGCTCTAAGAGAAACACAATAAGCTGTATCGGTTCAGTTGATAAATAAATTAATCAATGTGAAAGTGGGAATCTGTTCCGATCACTTTTTCCCATGTTCATGTCAATGGGACAATCTGATCTCAGTTGGACGGAATTCAAATACACTGACAAAAAAAGTAACTATGTCGATGTAGCTAATGGAAAATGACCATTTGAACTTTTTCACGTGCAATAACTAAAGAGTCACAAATCGTTAATCTCCAAATACAACGTTGTTTCTCAAAATTTTCCAATCTGGAATAAAGTAATCAACGAGTTGACAAATAGGACTGCCATTGTCAGAGTATTGCCAAAATATTAACAAATATAAACTAAAGTATAAGAGTTCACACCCTCTTCTGGTCGTACGGGAAAAAAAAAGCTCGTGACACGACTTGTTTGGATGCCATTGGACCCTCAAATATATCACATGATCTGGAGCTGCAGATTGAGTTTACCCAGTTGTAATGAATCCTTTGTACACTTTAAGTCGACATTGTGAGACAAACGTTATCTACCGACGACAATCAAGTGATAAGATCCTACAACTTCCAAACAGCCTCTAAATGGTGTTTGCGGTGCGGCTGCTTTGTAAGATTAAATGTTGGGAGTGTGAAGAAGAAAACTATTTAAAGAAGGATGGAGGAAACTAAAGCGTTCAAATTCACTACGCTCGCGCACATCTTTTTGACCATTGTAGAGTCGGGGATTTAAATATAAGCTTCATATTCCCTTGTTGGTTCGTTGTATCCGCTGGGTTTCTTTTAGCTAATCTAAGAATCCTCTCGAGACAGATGAATGCCTGAAATCAGGTCGCATTTCGCATACATTAAAATGGCTTTGCAAAAGATGAATGTGTGAATTCCTCATATGCTTCTTTTGCCCTTTGGCTGCACTTGTTATTCCTTAATGAGCACTTGATCATTTGTGAGGTCATTTAAGGGGACCGTGGCGAAGAGTGGGAGGAGGTGAATGAGGTCCACCTAATAATAATTTCTCTTTAGGCCTGCTAGTGAAGCTAAAAAGCAGCACATTAAGGACAGTAGTAGCCTGGAGAGATATGAGCCTGCGTCTGTAGAGTCAGAAGTTAAAATCCTCCCAGTTTGCAGATCATTTGGGAGAGTCTGCCGGGTGAAGTTTGAGTGAGTTATGGACAATGTGTCCCTCAGCAAGGCACTTTGTGCTCAGCAGCTGCAGGGGGTTACAAGCAGTGGTCGTAACCAAGCAGCTCCTATAAGCGTGAATGTGTGAAAAGCTACCGGGGAAAACTGCACGCTCAGGAAATCGTTCCCTGCATAATTAACGATTGTAAAATCGGAACTCGGCGGGGTGAGGTCAGCCTGCCGTTGCTGTCTCACTGCAGGGGGAGAGGAACCTCTTCACATATGTGCAGAAAAATATTCAATCAAACCCACCTAGATTCATCCTCAGAGGCCTCTGATATATTCAAAAGCACAGGAGATCTCTAAAATCACACCCATAAAATGCATTTTCAAATATTTATATGGTTCGGTGCTCAGTTTTGTGAATGTCTTTTCCCCCCTGGGTACATCCGCCAGGCTGAAATATAGAAAATGCGGCATCCTTTTATTGCAGCGCTCCCTTTGTGCATGTGAATGCCCTTTTTTGAGAAAGCAAAGAGACACTTTTTTTTTTCTTTTTCACTTAAATTATTC
>OMNM01034916.1:0-12106 GCA_900302745.1 Parablennius parvicornis | reverse complement strand
GTTTTTAACTCCAGTTCCTCCAACGACTGCGGTGCTGGAGAGCGTGTTCGCAGCGCCGAGCCGAGTCTTATGTGGGACGGACTTAAAATAAACTGCAATGCCCGTGTTCACTGATGTACAGTACAGCAGAGCTCTGTGGCTCAGAGGAACACGTTATATCAAGGCTGCATCTCATATCCAGCTTTTTATGGAGTTTGTTTGCAACGCAGAAAATAGCCTCAGACATATGTGGAAATCACAGTGGAGGGAAAAGACGGTCTCTAACTAGAGTTTTTTGAACTAAATAATAACAACTGCGTGTCCTTGAGTTCAGAGTGAGTGAATGAAGTGAGAGGACTGTGGGCAGAAACATGAAGGTAACTGATTACTATCAGGAGATTAGTAGCTGTGGGGTCTTTTATTGTTATATATGTTATTGTTTTAGAGCTGCTGTTTCTCCGTCTTACTTGAGAAACGCCAGCAACTAGAATTTAGAGCATCTTTCTCCCACTAGCTGTTGTAACCTTGAATCAAAAAAAGAAATAATTGGATTTTCTTTTGCAGTTTTTGGACATTTATCTCCCTGGCTACATTCAGTTGTTCAATATGAATTATTTTTCTTCACCAGTCGATCAGTAGAGCAAAAGACTTCAAGCAAAATTCCTCTTACAAGTGTGTTTATTTACAGATTACTGAGTGCGTAACTGTAGCAGCCAACAAGATGACAATTCTGGCCATTTCAAATGCAACGAAGCCAAAAACCACTTGCCAGCAATAACTGAGATGTTGCCAATAATTAAACAAATGATTACATTACTGGCTGTTCAATCCATCTTTGCAATACCATTAATAAAATCATGTGTGCTTGCAGCAGATAATCTAATAATACATAAATGAGACTATATTTAATCCAAATGAAAGTTTTTGTGCAGTTTGCTCATCAAAAATTGGTATAATGGATGACATCATCGTATTCATTCATTATGGCCCCATTTCAAGTGAAAACAGAGAACAGGCACTTTTGCATGACAACAGTTTCTCGGACTTTCTGAAAGCAGCTTCCGGGGTGGAACTTTATGAAAACAACAACTTCTGAAGCGCTGCTACTGCGAGGATAAATGGTTCTTCTGCACATGCTCATTAGATGGACAATAACAACAATGTTGCACGTGTAAAGTTTCATTACAAAAACAACCACAGCACCCTCTAGTGGCCCGACATGGAAACGACAATGTTTTCAGGGTTTCTGCAGTTGCCGTGTAAACGGACATCGTTCTGAAAAACGTTCCCAAGCAAACACAAAACTTTCCTGAACCGAAAACGTGAAAAATATGCGCTCGTTCTTTTACCGCTCTTGTGTAAATGGGGCCTGAGGATGAACTATGAAGCACTCTTGTCATCTTTGGCTCAATTTATTTCTTCATTTTAACAATTATTTCCTAACATTGGTCAAAGTGATTAATCATTGGTCATACTTTGATTGCTACGCCACCCTAACTTGTATAGGAATTGAGGTTGTGAGTTAACACCAGCAGCACCAGCCCACCACAGCTTTAATGTTTCAGAGAAATGACACATGGCGGTGGTATCTCACACACTTCAGACACTGTGACACCGGTCTGATGGTCCTGAAGATGGAGTGAAAGGGGCTCGCAGGTCAGGACAAATTTGATCTTGTCTGACTTTGACTCCTCAGAACTGTCCTTTTTTTTTTTTTTTTTTTTTCAGTTCCTGCTAATCGGGCCTCAGCTTGAACACCATCAGCTGGAGTCGTCCTGAAACTGAGCTGACAGCCTGCAGGAAAGATGTGTACAACAACCCCTCGGTGGAACAGCACGAGGAGTGGAGGGAAAAAAAAAAAAAAACAACTGCCCGGATCCCCATCTCGCTGTTAGTCACACCTAATTTACATTCCCTTCCTGTGCTGCAGAGCGGCTGAATTTACAAGTGGATAGAGAAGGTGCTGTTAGAGGCTTGTGCTGGCATGCTGTTTGCAAGGGGTTAGGAAGATGCCTACAATCCTGTTTCCCACTGTGGAGAAAACAGGCTGCCTCCATCTCCCGGTCCGTCCAAAGCTTTCTGCCTGGAGCTGTTTTCACAGACACTGAGGGGCTGTAATGGCTGAGTGATTCCTCCAACCAACGGAGCCGCTTTAGTCACGCACATGACAGTTCGTCACAACTCGCCGGAGAACCAGTGTCTGACAAGTCAGGGACAGTGAAGGTGGTGCTGGGCCGTGCTGAGGCACAGAGGACTCAGCGATAGTCTGCTCAGAACAGTGCAGAGGCAGAGATTTCATCCACCAGTGGTCTCAGGTTACAGTTTGGTGTTACACAGGCTTGATATAAGAAAATACGTCGTAGGATTTAGTTATAATTGCAATTTGAACAATCAAGTTTTGGATAAATAGAATGATGGAGAACAATTATCTGAGCTTAATCTCTACATACACATTTATAATAAGATTATAGACATTACCGTGTAATTATAATCACAGGCAATTGTTTAAACTACTTATCTTTATTAATATTATCTATGCAGATAAATCTTTAGAAATTCTCCATGCTATAAATGGATGCTAAATCTCTTAAGTATTTCAGAAACGGTTGATTTAACAACATGGATATGAGTTTCATTCTTGGTTTTTGGCTTTTTTAAAAAAGTGATTTCTTTGGTAACAACTCAGAGAATGTAAACATTCACCCGGTGAGAATATGTTATGGATCTTGCCGAAAACTGAATCCCTTCTTCGTTTTTATTACCTGTCAGTCCACCAGTTTTGATCTAATTCTGTCCAGATGTTCTTGGATCGTCCTGTTAATCAACCAATTGACCGAAAATGGCCGACCAAGCCACCAACATTTTCATTTTGGGGAAATTACAGAAAGACTTGCTGCCCCACCACCCCTGTTGGCTCAATCACCCTCATAAATTCCACCATTTGTACACAGTGTCACGCCAATCAAGTAAATTTAACAAAGGATTTACGGAGGTTTCACAACAAAACAACATCCTTCACATACTAAAGGTTGTGTGACGTTGATCAGAACATTATCTCCAAAGTCAAAGAAAGAGCGAGAGTCCTCGAGAATTAAATGGATCGCACAGGAAATAATCCAAGAGGTTTCGGTTATTCCCTGACGCGTGATTCACAAACGCAGAGTGCAGCTGCAGGGAGAGTCCGCCGATCTCTTTGAGGGATCTTTGTTTGGAATTTGATTCCACATTCAGCCTCACTTCTCTTGTTTTGGGTTTTTTTTTTTTTTCCCTCTGAAAGCATCGACAACTCAATCACTGCCAGCTCAGAGGAAAGTGGTGCAGTTCACCCTCCAACCTGAACAGAAGCAAAATCAAAAAAATGTGAAGAATCTGGAAGGGAAGTGGGAAAAAAAACAAACAACAAACAGACGAAACTTGGAGAGCTGCCCGTTTTCACTCAGACGTGCACCTGGCTCAGAAACAGAGGCGGGACTGTCAGATTGTCATTTTGAGAAGAGCTCAGTTACAGAACTGAGTGATGAAGAGACAAGAGTCTTTAAAGCAGAGCGTCACACCAATGAGCCAGAACATTAGGACCACCAACAAAAGACATACACAAATAAATCTAAATCTGCTAGTGAAGATAGATTGATCGATCCATTGATCGAGCGATAGATCGATAGATATAAAAGGCTGATTGGTGTAACTTGGCATTTGAAACTGCTCAAACATAAAAACTTCAGCATTTTACTGAATACAAGAGTTTAATTGAAGATTTATTCAGATCTCTGTCTTTAGTCGCGTTTCATCATCCATCCACTTGATGTACATCTTCAAGCTCGAGCATTCTAAATCGGTAGCGTCTCTTTCACAATAATGCAAAGAGTTTAATGATGGAGGGTTCCCGATATACCCGCACCATCACCGTCTCAATGGAGAGAGGCCTGTTGGCACTAATCAATCTAATTGTGTGAGCTTGAAGTGTGAGTGAGACAGCGGTGCCACACAGTATGCAGATTGTTCACACACTGGAGGTTACTCTGTGTAAAAATAAGCACATTCATTGAGGCCGAGTTACAGTTCAGAAAGCTTTGAGGAGCAGAGGTCTCTGCTGCAGCTGCACTCCACATTCGAATCTACTCAAACTTTTTGATTCATTGGGATTACCAAGTGAAATCTGCTTTGCAGTTTCACGCATCTATTTTGAATTTTTTTTGGTCAGTTTCGTTTCCCCAGAAGGAAGCAGACAAAAACCAAAAACTGCCTCAATAGCTTTGACTCGACTTTAAAAAGTTACCAAATAAACCCAACAGTTCAAACACTTTAACACATCTCCATTGGTCATTTTAGTCCTTTTTACGGTTTTTATCTTTTCAGTTGAGAAGAGACATTTTGGTAATTGTCTGGAGAGTGTCTAAATAAAGATCTTGACCAAGATCATCTCAAGGTCTTGGTCTTGATTTGGTCTCGGCTTCTTAAAAGTCTTGGTCTTGTCTTGGTGTTGGGATACTCTAGTCTTGGTCTTGAGTCCAACACCACCTCAAAGCGAGAATATCCCTGCTTTCGATCAAGGCTTTGTTGCCCTGCTGTTTGTATCAGAGAGTTGCTGTGGAGATGTGAATGCACAGGCTCCCTCTATCAGCTCCATACAAATAAAGAAATCAATTATCCTCTTTGAAATTTCTCCTCCATCCGAACATCCAGGTTTCTTTCACTGCTGAGCTCCTCGTAGCAACAGAGACTTTGTAAGGTTCCGTCTGTGTAGCTTCATTTTTCCACGGAGCTCGACAACCCCGGCTGATGTTTGTGCAATTTAAAATGTGCGAGCCCAAAAAAAAAAAAAAAATAAATAAAAAGAAGAAGAAAAAAAGTCCTGGACATGAATGAGACTGTCAACAGCCAATCAAATACGTGCAAACCGGACGTTTATTGCATGTACTCAGTCCTCTGGAAACAAGCAATAAATGTTTCAAACACTGCTCACAGCTCCATTCTGTCAGCTTAAGAAATTATCCTTTCAGTGAATTTCAGTTTTTTCTTTTTTTTTTATGGTCTTCATAATATTTCAGTGGCGTTCTTGCCCGGAGCTCCCCCAGGCTACAGCGAAGCAGGAAAAATGCATTATCTAAATGTTGCTGCCTGAGACGGCAGCACGCAGACAGAGCGAAGCCTCTCGCTGCAGCTCTAATAAAGGGAATGTGGAGTTCGCTGGCAGGACTATGCAGCTTTTAAAATGGCATTTTAATAGTCCGGCGAATGAAAGGTCAAACTCACAGAGCAATAAAACACAACCTTGTTCCTTTCAGCCGGCTCGGGAGTCGGTTGCTACAGACCCAAATTGGTTGGGTAGGAATGAAATATCAGTGTGGTGACAGCTGATAGAGACTATGAAAAATATCAAGTCTCTATTGCTCAACGTGTTTTATGAACGCCATGTGAGGTTTCAGCCGTCTTGAAGCTCAACACAGGTGCATCGAACCGTCAACACGCTAAAGACATTCCACAGTGGATTAGCAAAGTGTTTTCACTCAACACAATCCAACATTTTAAAGTTTGGGTGTTGGACCAACCACCATGGGACTGAAGAAAAGCCATTCATGGCCTCACAGTCATCCACCTCTATGGCTGGATAGATGGTCTCTAACGATGGTTTCTGTCAAACTATCTATCCATGGTCCTCACACATAGTTTTTTTTCCATTGTCTCTATTTATGGGGTTTATTTCTCAGTGGTTTCTGCCAATCTATCTTCAGTCTACGTTTACAGTCTCTATCCATCCATAGTTAGACTGTAACCATGAACTCTAACCATGGGTACCATCCATGGTATCCATGGTATCCATCCATCGGTCCATGGTCCCTTTCTATAGTCTCTATCTACGCTATCTATCCATTCTTATGTCCAGGCATTTAATTTACCTATCCAGGGTCTGTCTCCATTTATCTACAGTCTCCATCCATCCATCCATATGTATGTAACAACCTATACTTATCTCTGTGGTTCATTCCATAGTATATCTCCATGGTCTCCATTTGTCCACATACTAACATCTATCTCAACGCATACGTTCTAATTACTTTTATCTCGACACACACCATTGTGAAAACATTTGCTATTGTGTCAATCAAACTAAACTATATATACTTATTCGACATACCTACACATCTTGTAGCTTGTCATTTTATACGAGGAAATGTTCCGATTCCTCGTGTTATTACATCCTTGTTGGACGACATAAAGGTTGAACCCCCTCCTATGTTATTGATATAATTTTATTTAGGAAGGTAAGAAGATAAGAGACAGTTCTTCGTCGGATGGTCCGGGTTAGCGGGCTCCTCTCTACCACATATTCACGACCCTTGGAGCTGGAGAGAGCTCCGAGTTAAACACCGCCGGTTCAAACCGGACACTGATTCTGCCTTTTCAAGCACAATTACTGGGAGGCCTGTAATGACTGAGCGAGAAGGTTTATCAATTACTGGGAGCAGCAGTGCTAATGCACGCCGTCACAAAGAGGGAGCCGGTTCCCTCCGGCTGCCGCGAGTCGTTCCTGAACACACCAGCAGAGATCCTGGATTATCAATCACCTCGGCTTCCACCGACCGGCTCAGCGTCCGGAGCTGATGAAACGTCACGGGAATTACTTCTCATCGCGCAACACATTTCTGCTAGTTATTATCAGATGGTCTGCAACACGGCTCTGAAATTCCGTAAGCAGAAACACATATTATTATTCACGAAATGTGAAGAATGAAGTCCCGTTCCTTTGATAGAGAGTAAATAAGAAATTGTGGGTCTCTACTGGTGTTATAGTGATTTGTCATCGCAGATGGGGTTAAAAATCCCTCTCCTTCTCAGAGTGATTAAAGTCTTTCACCTTCACCAGCAGACAAAAGAACATCATGTATATGTATTTTAAAATACTGCCAGCTCTCGCCCAATCAGTTACCTATCGGAGAAACTCTAAGATCGCAATATATTTGTATAATTTCGAACTTCCTGAAGAATTTACCCTCAAAAGACTTCCACTTCCAGAAGCAATGAAAAGTATTGTCAGGGGTGCTGCGAGTTAAATCCTCGTTTACACAATGTTTCGATTGTTTTTCGCGTTTTGGTTTCGGAAAAGTTTTGCATTTACGCGGCAATGTTTTGACACACATGTAGAGAATAATGCACTAGTAACATTAACAACAGTGGATACACACATTTTTGTACAGACAGACGACCAAGTTGGAGTGTTATTACTACGGTGACTGTCAACTCTAAAACCAGTTCCAGGAGAATATGAACTGGGAGTCACGAGACTCTGGAAGTGAACATTGTTATTTTCCATTTACTACGGCTGTTGTGCACATGTGCAGTGGTAGTGTTCCAGAAAAGTTGTATTTTCCATCTGTTTCCATGGAGATGGAGTCAGAGCATTTCCAAAAAAGTGGAACTTAGGAGTGATTTTCAGGAAGTTGTGTTTCCAGCAACCTTTTGTGAATTGGCCCTAAAACACGACGGATGTTTTCGGTTTTCACTTGAAACTGTTGTTGTGTAAACAGGGCCTGAATGTTTACGTCCCCTGTAAACAGTGAAGAATTAAATGTTCACGCTTTAAGCTTTTGAAAAGAAAATGAAAGCCCATTTTAGCGAGTACATGATAACCCATTTGGTTTCTCACGAGTTCATCTCTCGCTAAATCTCCAGCTTAGCTTCGGAAATCTTCTGTGTGGTCTGACGGGAACATTAGAGGTAATGGATAATGGAGAATCGTGACCTGGGACAAATAGAGAGATGGAAGTACTCAATAGACTCCGTCTCATTATTCCAGCACTTAGGAGCTTTGCCTCTTTCTGTTTGTGGTTAGCAGGTTCAGCTGCTGAAGGTGTAATCATGTTCGGAGCAGATTGGATATTCCGTTTTAAAGCAAAAACATCTATTACGGCGTTGGATAAGTGGAGCTTTGTGCTCAGGATTTCAGATGTGAAGTGAGTAAGATTTGTCTGCATTACACTGATAGACAGGCACAAAATCTTGGAACGATTGAGGTTTAACTCAAGTCCTGAGTTTATCTGTAGCTTTAGATCCGTGCTGGTTCCAGTAAGAGAAGGAGAAATTCAATTTGTTTAAGCTGCAGGGATTTTGGACAAAGACAAAAGAAAACATTAATGACGGTTCTGCGGGAGAATTCTAAATAGTCCTATAACACAAGCTGGAGGATAGACTTTTTAATGAGAAGTGACACAGTGTGCACTTTGTTCAGATCTCGTCTCCAGCTGATTCTCTCTTTATTCCATCGTGAATATAAGTGTGAACCAGGACGCGGCGACAGCAGTCAATAACAAAACCATATGCTTTATTCTGCACTACCGAAGGGAAACATGAAGATTAACTCATGACACACCTCTATAAGTTATTCCAAAACATTATTGTGGTTTTTGAAAGTCAATCTGTCGCACAGCACCTTTAGAACAAATGAAATCAGAAACTGGTGAGTCTTTACGTAACTTGTAAAAAAATAAAACACAGAGTCCATGCTTCGACTGCCACTTTAAATGAGGAGTGCATTGTGGGAGGTGGAGTCATGGCATGTGTTGGTTTTAAGAAGTGTAGTTTTTGTTGCCCCGTTGCACTGCAGAGGTGTGTGTGTGTGTGTGTGTGTGTGTGTGTGTGCCACAATTCTAAACCAGCAGTGTCTTTCCTTCTCCCTCCATTAAAGTCCACATCAGAACGGCCTGACAGACATGTTTCATTACCAGGAGGCACAAGTCACAGGTGAGTGAGTGAAACTCCATATTAAACCAGGTTTCCTGACGACGGTTCAGTTGATAACCTGGAAGAAGGTAACAGACGTCACAAACGCTGCACCGCTGCTGGTTTGATCACAGAATTTCGCGTTAGTTTTAAATTGAAAATATATATTTTTTTGTTAATATTGACTCGAGCCTTTGTATTTGTTCTTGTATCAACTGGAGTTTCTATAATTACTCTCCTGTTCAGTCTTGTATGTCCAGGTTTACATACACAAGACAAAAAGTGTTTTCTATAATTTAACTTACAAGGTTTTACCTTGTTAATCTAAGTGGACTTCATTTAGTTATTGAATACAAATCAAACCAAGACTCGGAGCAGTAGAAATGAAAGGGTTGATACTGTATTTAAATTGGCCCCGGGTCACTTTGTACATGCAAAATTGGGTCCCGAGGTCAAAACGGTTGAGAACTCCTGCTACAGATTATCGATTCTGAGGAGGGCAGTCCGCTCGACGGAGCGCACCATCAGAACCTCCGGCCCCAACCTGCAGAGCAGTTTCAACAAATGATGCGAATAAAGGTCTTAATTTGATTCCTTGGACTCGTCCTATAAAGCTTCCCAGACGCCCTCCAATCGACTAGAACGTCTGATTCTGGATTTCCTTGACGAATGAGTCAAGCTGAGTTTGGAACCGATGTTACGGACACTCGGCTAATGATAATCAATCGAGACGATCGATGACCTCTTTCTGGATTTCACGACGTTAGTTTGTAGCTAAAGCTAAACAAACCCTGGAAACCAACATGGATTCAAAACCCCCACAAACAAGACAAACAGCTAATCATGATGTTCTCTGGCTGACAGCTGCAGGAAAACACAGCCTGCCGAAACTCGCACGGCGCCGGTTTGAAAGAGAAATGATGTGAAGAACCGGCTTCCAAATCAGACTTCTCACCACGGAGGAGGGAGAGTTTACCAGAGTGAAAATGAGGGCAGTCAGCCAGAAGATGTTTGATTCTTTTCCTATTAGCTTCCATCACATCCGCTCGTTACGACAACGTGTTGCCACCAAAACCCAGACAGAGAGAGAGAGAGAGCGAGAGAGAGAGAGCGAGCTCCTCCAAACACGCCCAGCGTTGTTTCACCGGCTGCCACCGCTCAGCACAGTTTTTATGATCACAAAACTGTTCATTCAACACCGACGATTATTAAAACAAGAAACAAGGACCGACTGTGTAAACATCTGATATAAAAAGGGGACTGAACTGACAGGTTGGGACACAAAAACTGTAGTTCTTCTTACTGAATGGATGCTACAGGTTGAGATTAAGTCATTTGTGAAATAGATTATTTACACTATGTGTTTTATTCACTGACGGATTATAAACTTCAGTTCATGAAAACACAAATATAAACACAAATGTATATGTACTAATGTCACATACTGTATAACTGCACTGAGATATCAATATACAATATATAGCAATGTCTCACACACACACGTATACATATACATATATATATCTACACACACATATATATATATATATACATACACATATAAAAACACACATACCGTCTTAACACAAACACTATACATCTATGCATACATATCTAGAATCATACACCCACATATAATCCAATATAATAATATTCATAGATACACACATGCATTATGCATACACACATGTAAGCACAGAAGCAAGCGATCAGTCATGTGGACGCTGGCTGACATGAGGGGCTTCTTCAGAGACACACTTAATAGCACCGAATCAGTGGATACAAAAAGCTCCGACTGGAGTCATAATGGGAATGATTATAAGCTGAAAGTCTAATTACTGTTGAAACATGCCATTATCAGCATTAACAAAAAAATACCGTGAAATGAAGTATTAAAATAAATAATATAAACAATCCTGCAGAGGCTACGATTAAATGTCCTTTATGCCTAATTATGAACAAATTGGACGCGACGTGTATAGTTCCAGCACTTTATTCCTGCTTTGACGCCACATCTCCATTTCTTACCATTCCATTTATAATTCATCCTCCAGAGACAAGGAAAACCTCTTGTCAGGCTACACACACTCGGCGGGCTGAGGGCTTTAAAAAGCTACTTAAATCCTCAGTAACCACAATGTCAAAGGGACAAAATATAAAGTGTAGCCTACTTTCCAACAGCCGCAGTGGGACTCTGAAAAGGTGAATACAGCCATGTTATTAAAAAGGGTCCTTATAAAGCGGCCTCGGCCACATCTAATTAGAATGTAAATGTAGTGTGGGCCGGGGATGGATCACCGAGGATAGACATTGGCATTTAGATTATGCTGAGACTAGATTACTGATGACACTGTGTTGGTGAGATAGCCTTTTTGAGAGCAGCTTGGCAACTGACTAATTGTGTTTCCCCACTTGCAATAGAGGTTGCTCTATTACTGGTAATTAACAAAGAGGTAGAATGCTGCGAGCGCACAACAGCACACGCACCCCACCCTGACCAGGCCAGGAATCAGGCCTCGTTTACACCACAACGCCTCAATTGAAAATGCACAATTTTTTTTTTCTTCTCCCCAGAAAGGATTTGCGTTTACATGGCAAAGTTTTGAAAACGACGTCCGTTTATATAATAAGAAACTTATCTTAACATCCAAATTCAGAATCAGCAGGATACTGGATTGACAGATGAATTAACGCCTAAAAGAAGTGAAGGTATTTCCTGTACTACCAGGGGGCTGAGGAGGGAGACCGCCAACCGCTTCCTTATTCTGACAAATATCCGATCCATTTTGTCCGTCTTGCGATGTGGACATCTTTCCTTCATGTCAAGAGGACGGTTCGTCTTCCCATCTCATGGATCTCATGGACAGACGACCGAGTTGGATTGTTATTACGTCGACCGTCAACTAGAAAACTACGTCCAGGACAACGTGGACGGGGACTCATGACACTCTGGAGGTAAAACGTTATTGTCTATCTACAGAGTGCAGAACAACTCGTTACTACAGCCATGGTGTGCAGTCGCAGCGCTTCCACCGTCTCCACGGAGACGGAGCTTGAGTGTTTCTAGAAAGTGTTGTTTTTTGACCATTTACATGATGACGAAGCCCCGAGCATTTTCAAAAATCTTCACCTCAGGGGGACGTTTTCAAGCGTTTTCCAGTGGCTCCAAGCACTGTTGTCATGTAAACAGACGCCAGAAGCCCCAACACAAAGATTCTGCGTTTTCGCTTGAAATCGTTGGCGTGTAAAAGTGCACTAAAACACACACTCACACCGGTACTGCAAATACACACACACTCAGCCAATCTTGCACCTCTTGTACCAGATTGAAAGAATGATGCAGTTCTTTGCACTAAGCTCGGGCAGGCAGCAGCTCAGAGAGAAATCCTCTCTCTACACCCCCCCCCCA
>OMNM01034914.1:0-13648 GCA_900302745.1 Parablennius parvicornis | reverse complement strand
GCCACAGTCCAGACACAGACCTCCAGTACAGGCAAAGAAGGAAAGTCTGTCAGCTTCCTCTTGAAATCGGACAAAGCTGACAGGGATAAGGACAGGGAAAAGGACAGGGAAAAGGACAGAGATAGGGATAGGGATAGGGAAAGGGACAGGGACAGGGACAGGGACAGAGACAGAGACAGAGAAAGGGATCGGGACAGGGATGGTGGACCACATTCCTTACAGATGGAAATCACCACCACAAGCAGCCAAACACCTCAAAGCAGCACCAGCTCCACTCCTACACCATTATCCTCATCCCAGCGTCCTCATTCTCGCCCACATCTTCGCTCTCACACCCCTCACGGCCTGCCAGCGTATAAGCCTCCCTCGTCGGACAGCCCCCTGCTGTGGACCTACCCCTCTGGCGGCTTTCGCAGGCCGCCGGCTTACGAGAGCTTGAGAGGCAGCTCTCAGACTCCATCTCTGCAACAGCCCTCAAGTCTTACTGGGGTAGGCGAGGGGGGCTCCAAAAGCAATGGAGGGTCTGCGTCCATCCAGTCGAAAGTTGGCTTCATGCCTTGGGACAGCAGTGCCAGCTTAGCTGCAGATGAAGGGTCTTACTGGCCTATGCAGAGGAAATTATCCTTTAGCCATGGGAGCAGAGAGACAGAAAGTAAGTCAGATATCTTTTTTTTTTCTTTTTACAAATATTCACAAAACACCACTCTTATTAAATCTGTTTTTTATTCTTGAACTATTCATTGTGTTTCTTGCTGTTGTGCTTCAGAGGATGAAGGGCGGGCATGGAACGGCAGTGCCGATGCCCTGTTAAGGATGGATAAGGAGGACTTTGGGATGGGGTCACGAGGAGGCCACTCAGGCATTCCGGTCCACTTCAGCAGTGCCACCAGCAGGGCTCTTGGTCACAGCGAGTCCTTGGCCGGAGTTGATAGCAGCCCGGGATTCAGAGCTCTGCCCAGAGTGGGGATGCCTCTACCCTGCCAGACATTTCCCGCCTGTCGCAATGGAGGTAGGCAAACACTTCGCAGCCATAATCTGTTTGTCTGCTGCTAACCACAACATCCTATTTAAAAAGAAACTATGTCAATGGATTTTGATGGGGATTCTTCTGTTGGCTCTTTGTGGTGTTTCTTCTTAACTCAAACAGCTTGCTTGTTTTTTTGTCCTTGTAGAACATCAAATAAGTCTTTAACCCTCCCAGGATTGAAGAAAAGATAAAGTCGGATAACCATTATGTTTGATAGGAGAAGAAGCCCCCCCTCCCTTTTCCTGATTGTCACAGATCGAGCAAAATAAAAAAATAAAAAAAGAAGTTATCCATAAATAGGCCCATATGGCTGCATGTGCAGACTGGCATAGAGTTTTTTTTTCATTTTCATTTAAAGTGTGAAAAACCTTGTTTGACACACTTATTCAGTGAGTTATCTACTAAAGTGCAGTCTGTGTCACTAGTAAGCCATTCATTAAGGTAGGAAGCAGTCAGAAAGATCAGCTTCATCCAGTTACGAAAGTCTGTCTTCTTGATCTCTCTTCTCCCTCTGTTTATTGTTAAGGTCAACATTTGATTAGAAAAAAAAAAAAAAAAAAGAAAATCCATCAATCTGTTAACTTATTTTGGTCGAGTACAGATAAACAGTGTTTGTAAATGGGAAAACGAAGATTATAATCTGAACCAAAAGGGTTCATCAACTTTTCTTGCATATGGCAGTACTTCATAATGGCTTAACAGCTTCAAATGTAATCAGCACACAATGTGCAGACGCTCTCTCTCTCTGAACTCTCAAGTGAAGCGAGACACTCTCAGCACAGTGTGCTAAAATGAAGTTTCCCTCCACTGTTCTCATTAGCAGACAGCCAGTGTAATGTTTGTTTCCTTACAGAAGTGGGGCGGCTGGGCCGCTCCTCCTCTGCTGCTGGAGTGAGACAGGTGGGTGGAGGAGACGTCCAGAGACAGAGCAGTCTACCAGCACGAGAAGCCCTGAATCAGGTGAGTATATAAAAATCCGGCCTCATCATCACTGACTCCATTAACTTTGCTCATGGTGGATTTGGAAGTGAACATTAATAATGTTCTTATTATTACCCCCCATTCTGCTGGAGACACTGCTCCTGCAGGTCTATTTTTAGCTGGTGATATGCCCACTGAGCAGAATAAGGTCCTACTCTGTTGCTCCAGAAAAAAAAAAAGAAGCTGTTTGACGTAGGTTAACATGCAATGTGGAAATGACAAACAATCCTAGATTAAAGAACATGCTGTTCTGTTCAGAAGTGATCTGCAGTCTTCTAGCAGAGCATTTGCCCAGTTTCTGGCTCCATGGCAAGTGCTGACGCAGTTTGAGTATGCTGCAGAGACTGTCTGCATGCGTCTGGTTGACCCTCCCTCGAACTGGAGTAGATGCAGCACCGCTGCAGCCTGGTGGCTATCTATTGAAACTGCAATTTTATGCAACATGTGCCAGGAGAGTTGACTTTCACTGCTACTAGTGCTCCAGTGACCATGCAAAGTTAGACATTTCATTCATGTTGTTTTGTAAACGACTACAGAGATTATCTAACTTAACTCTTTCCTGTGTGTTCAGCTGCACGGTCTGGCCCAGCCTCAAGCTTCCTGCAGTCCCAGCGTGTCTCGGCAGCAGCAGCAGCTCCAGCTCCACCAGCAGCAGCTGCAGTTAAAGCAGCAACTCCAGCAGCTTCAACAGCAGCACCACCTACAGCTGCAGTTCCAACAGCTCGCCCAGTTGGCACAGGGACAGCCTCCTGTCAGTGGGGGCAATACAGCGTCCACAATGCAGACCCAGAGAGACGGCAAGCTGCTGGAAGTCATTGAGCGTAAACGCTGCCTGTGCAAAGAGATCAAGGCCCACAGGCGCCCTGACAAAAGCCTGTGCAAGCAGGACAGCATGCCCATCCTCCCTAGCTGGAGACGGACACCTGAGCCTCGTAAGACTGGCACGCCACCCTGCCAGAGGCCGCAGGCTGTCGTCTGGGACACTGCTATTTGAGAGGGTAAGAAAGGCCAGTGAGCAAAGCAACTAAAGAGAGAGAGACAAAATACCCAGATGAGCTGGAGATGGCTGAATAATTAATATGAATAATAATGGATGAGGTAACTTGAAAAATCATGAATATGATTGTGGTGACTTAATAGCCACAGAGAGACGGTGGACAAAGACAGAATCGATCATTTGTGCTCTCATTGTGTGAAGAATGGACCTATGAACAGTAATTAATGGTTACTGGAGACTTTCAACTTTTTGGTATCAAAAGCTTATAAAGAGATAAAAAAAAAAAAAAAAGTACTACAATCACACTAAATGAATTTCTTATCCAATTTATTTGTATCTGCTCTGTACTATGTGCTACACTGACGCGTTCCAGTTGCCAATGATTTTTGCCACAAAACACCAGTATTACAGCTACAACAAGAAGACACCAACTAAATAATGATGGAATGGGTTGTTTTCTGAGATCGGTGTTGCCAAATTTCTTCCTGACTACTTGAGACATAAAGGAATCATGTATTTTCTCCCACACAGTTATCCAGCATTCATAGAAACTACTCTGTGGATGAGAAAAGGCTCATAGATAAGTTATTGAAGTGTTTTTTGAAAATCGTGAATGTATATGAGATGTCTTGGTATCAATAGATTGTCATTGTGGATGCAAATAATCATCATCGAGGAGTAAAAGCTACCTACTGTATCCGTTTGCATATTTGTAATGTAAATCTATTTACTTTCTCAGCGTCTCTGCAATTTTATAGCAATATGCTCCCAAAGCTGGAGCAACATAATTAAAACGTGTGTCAACTAGCCTAACATACATATCTAAGACTTGAATAAGTCATATTTACTGTGTCATTCTCTGCATGTCATGATAGACATACAGTATTGTAAAAAAAAAAAAAAAAAAGTGTAGAGATGATCATGTCAGACTTTTACATACAGCAGATCTTCACTATGGTAACATGTCGTTGTACAAAAAGAAGAATATGTTTTTTCGTTTTCTTGTTTTTTTTTGTTTTTTTTGGAGGGGGGGGGGGTCTAATAAGAAGCCGTGCAACAGTTGGCACATACTGTGCAGTCCAGCCAAATATCGATACAGATCAATGTTACAAAAACTTCATAACTCATGCTTATCCACAGTTGCACATTAGTGATTGTTGCACCACACAGGAAAAAACAAAAACAAAAAAACAAGCACTGACACCCATCAACACAGACTGTGCAATACGGTGCAACTGATAAGACTGTGAGTATCGATCACCTCAAACAGAATGCTGGAACAATCTGCACAAAACATTGCTTAGGAGAAATTTAAACCCTAATGTACTGTAAATAAATATGTACAACTGTATTGAAAATGTAGCAATTATTTCCATTTTCATACTTGTAATCAATACATATTATGTAGCATATACTGTATAAACATAACTTTGTTCACTTGTTTTTCTAGAAAAATTAAGTACTTTATCTGCTGCAGCCAGTCCATGCATTACTCATAGTTCCACTAATAAATAGTAAGCCCTCTAAAGAAAGGCACAGTCCAACAGTCATTTATTTAAATTTATGCAAGATTCCCTTTAAGCTGTGTTCTTGTTTTATTTATGCCCTTTTTCTACATTAATTTCATTTGTGTACAGATTTCAATGGCTCATTGTCTTGACATTTTTTAATACTTTGCTGCTACCTTGAACTACTGGTGTTGTTCATTCAACTCAATGGCGTTAACCATGAGAAACATTATTAATATAGTGGTTATTGTTACATATTTGTTTTCTTTTCTGAAAGCCACGTGAAATGAAGTTTGTACCTTGAAGAGTAAGCCCTTCTGTGATAGTATTAAGGCGCTTGAATGTCTTTTGGTTGTTGTTGTTTTACAATAGTTAGCACCAAATTGTACAGTACTGTACACCCAGTGAAAAGAAGACCTATCTAAATATTTGACAGTCACAGCTTGGCCTTTATTTATTTATTTATTTATTTATTTTTGTTCATTTGTTTCTTTATTTCCACCTGCTCGTGTTTGAGGGTTAAAGTTGTTCCAAGCATACAGAGTCCATTTTCGAACAGGTCAGGTTGGGGGAAGGGGGCAAGTGCAATGCATGCAGAGATTCCTTACAATGAAATATCCCAAATGATACTATTGTGCCCAGTTTGATTTCTCCAAGTAATCAAGTTTCCACAGACTGATATGGACCCCTAGGTATCATTTCCAAAATAGTTTACAGAAGCTGTTGGTTTTGTGTGTCTTCTAAAACAGTGGCCATTATATGAGTGCCATACTATATTGATATGGTAAGATACGGTGTACCTTGGAAATCACTGTAGTGCTATATTTGCATTGATATTGTCATTGAAAATAAATTTTATATAATGAACTTTACACAACAAAAACAATTGTTGGATGTTTTTATGCCACGTGTTGTTTTAAAGGGGGAGCCGGTGGAGAAGTGGACATCATGTTCCCGCTGCACTCCTGTTGCAGTACTGTTTCTCTCCGGGTGAGGACGCTGCCTTCACTTACCACAGTTCTGATAATAGCAGCATAGTCATTGCTGTAATGTTTGCACATACAAACTAATCAACTTGAGTCATAGTAACTTATTATAGTTTTTATTTAATGGACAATAAAGATCTGTTCAGTGAAGTGAACATTATGATTAAACAGAACATGTTAAACTATTATAACGTTAGTGCAATCAGTACTGTTCATCTGTGCATATTGATATTTTTCTAAGATTCATTTCACAACAATCAAACGTGAACATAAATGTATAGTAGTCTTTACAATGTATTTGTAATAAAATATAAGATATAACCTGATTGCAGCAAGCTATAAATATTATAATAAGTGCAGGAACAAAGGTCTATCAAGCACCCCAAGTGGGGAATAAATTCACCTTTGAGTAAGACTGACAGTTTAGGGTCCATGAGGGAATATCAGATGGCTGTTTAGTTGATTTTTCTCGGGATACATGACGTTTTAAAGCTAAAAGAGGATGACCCTCTTCTGCCTCCTAATTGGCTTTGAGACCTGTCAGTCGTGCGCCGTACCTGTATCCGTGTAGCTGATTGGCCTAAAGATTTGGAGGAGGCGGGGCTGTGAGGGCAGCAGTCGCAGCGGCTCGATGGGGATGGAGCGTCAAGTCGGGGAGGGGGTGCGCTGAAGGCGTTTCTGTGCGTGTATGTGTGGAGGGCGGCAGGGTGCTTGTGGAAGGAGGCGGAGGGAGTGCTTTACCGCAGTATCACTACATTTCTGCACCACTCATCAAAACTCTGCGGCATGCAGACAAGAGCTGGGGGGGAGGGCAGTTACTAGGTCTGTTCTGAGCGTAGCACCGCTTCCTCTCCTGGTAGCCTATCAGTTCTTCTTCAGTAGACCGGCTGGAATAGCGCGTGCTTTAATAATAATAATAATTTCTATTCATTGGTGCTATTCTTGTAGTTAATTTGTCGGTCTCCTCCCATCAGCGGAGCTCTCTCCACCTCTACCTCTCTCTACCTCAGGGGGATTGTCTTCTAGCCGGCTCCCGTTGCAGTGGATATCTGAGGGGTTTTTCTTTTAGGGGGGGTCCCAACTTCTATGAGAAAATGGCCAAGGACGGAGAAAAAGGCGAGTGGAAGGAGTATATATGGAACCCGAGGACGAGGGAGTTCCTGGGCAGAACTGCGAGCAGCTGGGGTAAGTGTGCTGTCCAGCTACAGCAATGCAGCAAACACTGTAACAGGTCTCTGTCAGAATGATGACTGAAGGCTGTCCTGCAGCTGCACGGCTCTCACACGAAGTGTGTGTCGGAATTTAAATGTACTTTCTCTGCCTGAAGTTGCTGGAGTTGATGTGTTTTCTCCCCCTCCGGCCAGCTAATGTGATAATCATTCGCTGTCCACCAGGCTGGTGCTGAAATCGGACTGCGGCACCGCTCCTGTGCAAGCCGGCACATTTCCCCCTCTCACACCCTCCTGTCTACTTCCTTTATTTATTAATTTACAGCAATGCTTTCCCTGCGCATTGCGCTCAGCATAAGGGTGGAGGCATATGGTCTTTCCCTTACATTTGATTACAGCAGCACTGCTGAAACAGGTTTCCCTCTGTTGCAAAGTCTGAGCAGTGCTGCGCTGAGCTATAACATGATTTCTGCTGCCGAAGGGGCTTCTATTTCTTTCTTTTTTTTTCTTTTTTTTTCTTTTTACAGGAAAGTGGCTCACAGAAGTTATGTAGAGATGCCTGTAGCTCTGTCAAGTGTGCATGCAACATGATGTCATTCAGTTTCAGAGCTTCCCTGTCATGAGATCCATTTAGAAACATCTGGACACTGCCTCTGTTTAACACTGTGTACTGCCTCACCCCCCATTCATTTTCTCGCTTTTATTTTCTGTGCCACACAAAGACCCTGCAACTATTTCAAAGATTCATGAATCGACAGGGCGCATATGGCTCCGTTCTAATGACATTGGAGCATTTTAATCTGGGTAAAGCCGAGGGCCAAATGCTATTTGTATCACCTCCAACCCGGCCCCTCCCAGTGTGTGTAAATCAGGGGGGGGGATTTAATCCTAATCTAATGACTTCATTGGCTGCTGAAGGAGGTGTCAATTCAGTGTATTCTAGCAAAGTAAAGTACTTTCAGGAAGTTAGATATTTCTAATTCTTCACATCCGAGGACATGAACCATGGCTGAGCTCTCCGTGTTGGCGAGGAGCTGAAAGTATCTCTGCTTCTTGTCATATTTTGGTGACAATATTTCATCAATGAATGCAGAACCAACCACTTGTGCCAAGTTGGGAATCATTGACTGTAGCTTCCTTCGCTCGAATCCTCCCACAGTGTGCAGCTTAATCCAGCTCAGGGTGCTCCAGGTGCTTTAAGGTCTGGTGGCCTTTTTAAGCTGTGCTCTCTAAGGCTTGTTAATTAGGCTATTTTGGTAGCCAGCCACTACATGTAGGTCTGCTAAACTTGGCATTTCAAACGCAACTCTTCCTATGCCAAACACACTGTGCTTTTACTTTCACTTATTGACAACATGGCTGTATTTCCTGCCATCTAATCCATCTCCTACATACAATTCTATGATTTTTTCCGAAGAGTAGGCGTGTTTAGGTTTTCCATCCTTTTAAAAGGCAAATTAGTTTTTCACACTCATGGTTGTGGTGCATTGTGTCTGTTCAGAGCAGTAGATCAAAGACCTCTTTGAGGATGAAACACAGTGCACATTTTTATGTGTTCTGCTTTGTGTAAAGAGCCGTAATGATATGGAAATAGCCTTGATAAAACGGAGCAGTCCTAAAATTTTTATGTTACATTGCCACCAGCAGAACATGGTCAGACTTTAAAATATGATTAATTAGGTTTTATGCACCTCCTACTTCCAAAAACCGCAAAAGGCCCTCATTGCAATATGGAAAAATATCCTTAGATATCCAGAGAGGAAGCAAAGTCATGATCCTCCTCTTCTGTGCATGTTAATGAAAGGTTCAAAAGAAAAGATCCACAGCTCAAAGACATTCGTTCTCTCACCAGACGGTTTCGTTCTTCAGTTCAGAGATGCGTTTGATCGTCAATAATCTACAAGGCAATTAAACAACATGTCCTCTCATTTGGATTGTGAAAGGAAAAGGGACACCCCCTGCTCTTATTGCTTAAGAAAAGACAGGATGATGAGACATCCCCGACTGGTGTTTTTGTCTTTTGCTTTTCAACTTACTGTCTGCACACATAGAGCTGGAGTGAAAGAGAGATGCCTCACTGTCCATCATCATTGTGGCCTGAGAGGGCAGACGGTGAACCTAACACCCACTTTGCCAGGGGGAAAGCCACCCTAGCTGCACACTCCATCCTCTGTGTGTCCACATGTGCACTACCACCGTCTCCCCTGGGTGGTGTCAAATTTGTGCTTCACACAACATCTCCCCGGATGACTCTTCAACACACTGTTTTGCCACAGCCTGTTTCTCAAGTCTTTCACTCTGCGGCGCCTCCAGCCTTGTCCATGGCACAACGGCCAACTGTGTATATTTAATAACTCAGTTTGGGACTTTTCCATGCTCCATGTTTTCCATGATGACATAATTATCTCAATAAACCCACTTGTTTATTCATTCATTTAAAGTCAGATCCCAATAGTTCAGGGAACCATTCTCTAATTGCTCCCCATATAGCCCTTTCCTGCTGACATGTTGTGATGGAGTCCTGTGTGGGGAAGCAGATGCAACCCTGAGCACGCTGACAGAGGGAATGAGCTCCACGCTGGGGGCCATCCAGCAGAGGCACAGGGTCAGGGCACTCAGCTGCTACTCAGCGACTGGCCTCAGGTGTTGATGCTTAAAAGCAGAGGATGTGTCGTAGAAGACACTATTTGTGTGTGTCCTGTTGTGGATGGGAGAGGATTTCGAAGAGGGATGCCAGTTGCAAGTCAGAAACATCACATAGTCTGATTTTGGTTTTATACTTTTTTAGGAAAGAAAGATGAATGTAGGACTAAGTCCAGTTACTGTATGTAATCTCCTGACTCTGTGGCCCAGGCTCCTGGGGGGCTTCATCTGTCATCTCACTATGCCCCCTTCTGTCATTGTCATCTATCCCTCTGTTAAAAGGGCAACTCCATAATGAAATTAGTCCGCATTGTTATTTAATCCTTACTCAATTCACCTCGTGTCAAGTTTGCAGGCACTTCTATATGCTGCAAATGTGAGGAAACGAAGAATTCACAAGCAATTAATGTGTTCATCATTAAATGATGCAGCCTTTTCAGACGGTTGCATGATGGACGATGTTCAAAGCTTCAAAAAAGGTGGCAGTTCATGTGATTTAGGAAGAGAGAGGCAGATGTTGCAGATGGAGGGTACCTCTGGTTTAATGAGGATTAACTGGATTCCTGCGGGCATGTTAGGCTGCAAAGTGACATTAGCAAGATTAAATGACATTGAAGCACTTTATATTGTCAATTCACATAATTCACGTGTTTGAAATGTGACTCAGCGTTTACGACATACGCAAAGGTAATTAGAAAATGAACTAATTGAAGTTGCATATGCCACTCTAGTCTTCATACATAATTTAAAGCACTTTGCTCTGCACGAATCACCGGCTCAACAAGTGAGACAAAGAGTCCTGAATCATCGTTTTTCTGTGATACATTATAAAACTTTGAAAGCTTGGTCTGCACGCAGAACCTGCCTTTTTCATGCAAGACATAAAAGCTTAGATGATTAGATTATATACAGACATGGATGTAGACTATTCTCTATGTTCCACTGTACTGAGTGACTGAATTTGATCATGAAGAAGGAGCTCTACTCACATGGATTATCTAAGTCTCTTTTTTAAAGTATTTCAGCTTGCTGTCAGTAATACATGTTCGTTGTTCACATCAAATATTCTTTGTGAAATGTCATTACACTGCTTACTTATGGTTACTTCATATGGTTTATGGTAATTTATACTCAAAACAACAATAGAAACATTCTCTAATAAGTGAGCGTGTAACTGTTTCTAATCACATGAAGGTATCGCTGAATATTTATTAATCTGTTGAAAAACAGATTAAGCTTTTTGTGTTTTACAATGCTTGCTTTTTACGTGTTCGTCTAATTCTTTGAACTATGAAGCACTCAGGATTTATAAGACAGTTCTTTTTTTTCTGAAAATTTATTGGAAACCTTCTAAGTATACAATATGGAATGAAATGACAACATTTCACAAAAAAACTTAATTTGGAGAATCCCCATCACAACATACTGCATTGCACTAAATGTTATCTTGTTCAACTTTATTTGAACAAAGAAAATCAAAAAACATTTTAAACCTTCATAATTATCAAATGTGCTTTCAAGGAGCTTTTTTCCATTGTTCCTCGGACAAGACTATAACGGCAAGCTAATCTTTCATATAGATAAATGTATTTTTGCACAAATATCCATCTCTAGAAATCATATTTTATCACATTGATGATATTCTGTCCTTCAGTAAAACATAATGTGATTAAATAATGTGATATTTGGTTGCATTTTTATACCGTAAATTATCCATTCTCACCTTTATTGCATACAGTTGATAAACTCCTCTTCTCCTTCTCCACAGGTCTTATCCTCCTCTTTTATTTAGTTTTCTACATCTTCCTGGCCGGATTGTTTGCTCTCACCATGTATGTCATGCTGCAGACTCTGGATGACCACAAACCCACCTGGCAGGACAGGCTCACCATACCAGGTGCAGTCACAGTGAATGTACGCCCCACAGTTCACAACCATGTGTGCACGGTCTCATGTGCTCGGCCTCTTTGTTCTTCGCAGGCATGGTGATTCAACCCAACGCCGATGAAGCCTTTGAGATTGTCTATACCATCGAGAACACAGAGAGCTGGGACATGTACGGGCAGGCTCTGGAGAAGTTCTTGGAACGTAAGTCTAGCTCCAGTCTCCTCTTATACAGTGAGTCCAAAAGCTTACCGTTGTGGATTACCCAACCGTCCAGAATGAATTGTTTCTACCTAATAAAGAGATAATTCCTTTACAGTGAGCGGACAGGAGATTGCCTTGCATCAGGGGGGTTTTAGTTGAGTCATAAACCCAGACAAATGAAAAAAAAATCCCCACCACCTCTCTGCCCCCACCACAGCATACAACAACTCCGTCCAGGCCAAGAAAAATCACGAGTGCACCCCTGACCAGTACTTCGTGCAGGAAGACAGTGGCGATGTGAGGAACAACCCCAAGCGCTCATGTCAGTTCAACCGCACTATACTGGAGGACTGCTCCGGGCTGACTGACCCTCACTATGGATACGGGCAGGGCAAGCCCTGCATCATCATCAAGCTGAATCGGGTATGAAAGAGAAAAGAGGAAATGGGAAGGGGATAATGTTGCTAGGAGACATGGAGTGACTGATATAATGAAACTGTTTGGGAATGTGGAAAACATCTCAATAAAACAAAAAAAAAAGAAAACAAGAACAATGTTAATAAATCCATGGTTGACTTTTTATCATTTGAAAGGTTTTACCGATCAACATGTGCTTAAATTGATCCTGAGACGTGTGTGTTTCTGTCTCGGCAGGTGATTGGGATGCGGCCAGGAAAAGATGGACAGCCTCCGTTTGTCACCTGTGGTCCAAAGGTAATCCCTTTTTGTCTTTCACGATGACAGGCTTAACACAGCCCTTTCATAGCTTCTGTGCCTCGCTATCATCTGCAATATGCCGCCTATCGCTCACCTCCATTCACCTCTAATGCATGTCTTTGTATTGATTCAGCCATCACATCTGTGTTGCCTTCTGCTCTTCCATTTGCACCAACTGTTCATACTGCTGTACTCTTCTTTTGTTTCCTGTTGTGTTGCATTAATTTGTCCTCAGAGGTACAAAATTGGCAAAGATCAATGGGTAAGAGCAGGACAGAACCTGCATGTTGTAGTGTAGTTAAGTTTGAACTGTATGTGCGTAACAGTAGTGAAAGCAGTGGTTTCCAAGTATAGGCTGAAGACTGGGATGCTGGTTTGAATTAGATAGAGATTAATGAGGAAAACCCCCTCCTTACCAGCATTTGTGAAGTGATCATTCGCCCTGTAAATAATAAAGTTATCTGTTTTCTTCAGAGAGAAGACACTGATAAAATTGGGGAGTTGGCCTACTTTCCTCCTAATGGCACTTTCAACCTCATGTACTATCCATATTATGGCAAGAAAGCTCAGGTAAGGCTGCGTTTTTAACCTGATTGTAAACTGAAGCAATTCACAAGAGATAAAACAATGAAAAAATGTTTATTCTGAAGTTCTTCTGTTACACTGCCTAAACTGTACTCAGAAGGAGGAGTACTGACCGAGAATACATTATTGCTTCCTGTGTTTGAACCTTCCCCTTGGTCCGTTTGCAGGTGAACTACTCTCAGCCTTTGGTTGCCGTCAAGTTCCTTAACATAACTACCAATCAGGACGTCAACATCGAGTGCAAGATCAACGCCAACAACATTCCCTCCGGAAACGAAAGAGACAAGTTTGCTGGACGAGTGTCTTTCAAGCTGAGGATCAACACTAAAAATTAGGTTGAGCTTTTACACCCCCCCCCTTCTAAAATCTACATTCTTCATTCTCTGCAACATTGCACATACACAGAAAAAAAATTGCAGTATTCACACCCTTTGTAGGATTTGTTTACATCACCTCCACATTTTGGGGGGGAATTGCTAGTCCAGGTGAAGAGTTGAAGCAATGAGGCGAGAATGAGGGTGGTAATCCTGTCATTATTTCTGTCTGTGAGCAGTCAGACAAATTATTTTCTGTAAATTAGTTTGAAGTGACGTCTATTTATACATGCATGACAAACTAGGGGATATAAAGGATGTGAACATGTGTTTTCCAAACGTTTGCAAGGATCAGCAACATTACTGGTGTACTGCTGCTCCTCTCCTGCTGCTTCCCTAAAGAGTATCCCTCTATATACGATTATATACACAAATTACATTGCAAAATGTGTATATCTCCAGTATTTATACGGTACCATAACCTTATATCAGTACGTCTATTTTGTTGCACTTAAAAAGAAAATAATAAAATAATCCGACAAACGTATATCTTGATGGATGGATGCAGAGATGAAGCCATTTGCATGTGAGTATCATCCTTAATGTGCTTTGAGGGCAAGAGGCCCCCTCGAG